>JANSVA010085237.1:0-11243 GCA_025504915.1 Erythroxylum reticulatum
GAATTCATAATTGTGCACAATAGTAATATATGTTTGTATTGAATGTTTTAGAGGAACCCTTAGAGCGACCAATTCCAAATATTGCCAGGACTTCGAGACAATAAGCAATAAGGGAGATTTCTTAAGTAATTTAGTTGGTAATTAATGTTAGTAATTCAGTAAGCAAATTTTAATAGTTTTGCTTTGACTATTTTGTTTGCTATTGATTGAATCATTGGATGATTTGTAAAGTTGTAAATATGGGAATTGAATTTCAGAAATTTTTGTTTTGATTCTGTTAAGTCCTAATTGTGGGTAAATAGGCATGCCTAGAAGGGTCTGAAACTGCTTCTGTGACATTTCGGTGTCTTCTGATAGTGACACTTTGGTTTCAAGACTTCGGTCTCTTCTGTGACACTTTAGTGTTGAGACTTCGGTCTCTTCTGTACAAATCCCGTTACTCGCTTCTGTAAATGGATTTAATAGTCATATATTTTGTATTCTGATATTTTTGTTTGACTTTGATATAAACAAGAAAATGTGTTTTGATTATGAAGGGTTATACCCTCTTTTGAGAATCAGTTCTGTTTCTGTATAATCTGTTTAAGATCCAATATTATATGTTTGAATTGTTCTTTCCGATAAACTGTTAATGCATGCTTCTGATATATCATGATTGTGTATAATTAGTTGTTAGTTTATACATAGATTAGTTATTACTCACTAAGCTATATGCTTAGCACGGTGGATTTGTCTCGTATAGGTTCAGAGAGAAGGACATAAGAACTGGGACGAGTCAACCGCAGTGGCCATTGGAGTCTGAGTCTTTTTTGTTAAAATCCTATTTTTTGAGTTTGTTTTTGGTTTGTCTTTGATATATATATGACTTTGGATTTAATTGAACGTTTGTAATAACCTTAATTCAGGCTGGTTTATGAAATTATGACATGTTTCGTATGTTTTGGAAACGTTTATTTTTGGATGCTTTGCTTCTGCAAAATTATGATGAATGTTTCGTATGTTTTGGTTTTGTCTCAATTTTGTATGCATGTATGTTATGTTGTCTGTGTGGCACCCCTGTATCCTCCCAGTGGGTATTAGGGCGTCCATAAATGCGAACAAATTTGAAATATGGCCTGCTTTACTTAATATTTTTCAAAGCAATGTTCAATTTTATAGGTTGCCACATGAGGATCCTAATACTCACAATGCCAATATTTTGGAAATTTGTGATACTTTCGAGCAAAACGGGTTATCAGAAGATGTAGTGAAAATGAGATTGTTTCCCTTCACCAACTTTCTGCAATACGAGGGAGAATCATTGTATGAGGCATAGGAGCATTTTAAGGAGTTGTAGAGGAGCTGCCCCTATCATAATCTACCAAGGGAATTTTTGCTACAAACATTTTATAATGGGGTCAATTCAGCAACCAGAAGCACCATTGATGCAGTTGCAGGATGTTTATTGATGAATAAGGCCATAGATGCTACATATGACTTGATTGAAGGCATGACTGCTAACAACTGCCTTTAGTACAATGAAAGGAGTAAACGAATGCGTATGAAGGAATAGAAAGGTTTATGTCAGTAGATTCAACAATTGCTTTATTTACATACATTGTATCATTAAGGAAATAGGTAAGTGATCTTCAACCTTCATCTAGTTCTTTGAAGTATATGCATCAAAATTGTAAGATTTGTGGAGCAGATAGTCATAATCCATCGGAATGTTATTTGATCAGCACTGAAGGTACATAACAAACTCATTATTTAGGGTTCCAACAGAGGTCAGGTAATAACCCATATTCTGGTACTTATAATGTTGGATGTAAAAACCATCTAAATTTTTCTTGGGCTAACCCTATAAGAACCAATTGGAGACCTTAAAGACCCCTAAGATTTTAGGAAGAGGAAAGTAACTCACATGTTGCCTTAGAGTCAAAGTTTGGAGGTATTGAATCAAGGATAGAGGCAAAAATGGAAGCCCAAGCTGTAAGGATAGATTTTTAACTTTCACAGTTGAGCTCCCAATTTTCAACTATGATGGAAGTGATGGGTACAATTGGATCAAAAGTGAACAATATCGATGAGGCACAGGCATGGAGTGATTAGGTGCTAAAAAGTTATCAAGTGAATGCTGATCAGTTGATTAAAAATCAAGCATCATCAATCCACAACCTAGAGGTGCAGATGGGAGCTAGCAGCCACAATATCAACCAGATCCCCAGGTAACCTTCCCAACACTTCAAAACCTTATCTAAAAGAACATTTAAAGGCAATTCAGTTGAAAAGTGGAAAGTAGTTACCAAAGCTGGTCTTGAAGGAAGTTGCTGATCCAGTGGAGAAAAATCAGGAAAAAGGTAAGGAAAAAGTCACTGAGGAGGAGGAACCCCCATATGTTCCACCTCCACCATATGTTCCAAAATTATCATTTCCTGAAAAAGTGAGTCAGAATCCAGTGGAGACCTAACTCAACAAATTTTTGGAAAAATTGAAGAAGTTTTATATAATTTTTCTTTGCTAAAAGTTTTGGAGCATATACCCAAGTATGCTAAGTTCTTAAAGGAATTGCTTTCTCGCAAGCAAACGTAGGATTCAAATTAGATGATAGCATTGACAGTCAGTTGTAGCTCTATGATTGCGAACGATATGCCATTGAAACTAAAGGATCTAGGGAGTTTTATTATTCCTTATATTGTTAATGGCGTTGAATTTTCTAAATGTTTATGTGATTTGGGAGCTAGTTTTAATCTGATGTCATTTTGTATTTTTAGGAAGCTGAACTTGGATGACATAAAGACAACATCAATGAAAATTCAGTTAGTTGATCAGTCCATAAAGAAGCCTTTTGGAGTTGTCAAAGATGTTTTGGTAAAGGTAGACAAGTTTGTGATTCCTATTGACTTTGTCATTCTTGATGTTGCTGAGAATAGAAATTGTCCATTAATTTTGGGACACCCATTTATGAATACTGGCCAGGAGTTGATTGATGTGAATAATGGTGTTATGATTTTACATATTGGTGATGAAAAAGTTAAGTTTAATGAGTTCAACATAAATAGGAGTTTAAAAAGCAAGGAGGAGCTGAATTGTTGTATGAGAATGGAAGTGATGGATGAGTGTGTGGAGGAGATAACTGGTAGAATGATAAAAAAAAAGAGTGAGAGGGAGTTAGAATTGAATGAAGAAGATGAGAGTGGAAAGAGAGAGAAGGATGTAGAGGAAGAAGAGAAGAGTGAGAAGGAACCTTTGGTGAGGACTAAGCCACCCATACCACCTTCCAATCAAAGAGCACCCATCCTAGAGTTAAATCCTTTACCTTCATACCTGAGGTATACATTTTTGGGTGAAAATCAAACATTACCTGTGATTATTTTAAACTAGCTGAGTGATGAACAAGAGAGGAAGGTAGTAGAAGTTATAAGGAGGAGGACGAAAGTGATAGGGTGGTAGATATTAGACATTTGAGGGATAAGTCTAAGTGTTGTGATGCATAGAATAAATCTCAAGGATGGATGTAAACCAGTGAGGAATAGGTAAGCTCGTTTGAATCCAAATATGCAGGAAGTTGTAAAATAGGAGATGATTAAGTTATTGGATATAGGAATTATATATCCAATCTTAGACAGTGTATGTGTAAGTTCAATTCAGTGTGTACCAAAGAAAGGTAGAACAACAGTGGTGGAAAATGAAAAAGGTGAGTTGATTTCTGCATGGATGGTCATTAGTTGGAGAGTTTATATTGATTACCGAAAGCTCAACTCAGTGATAAAGCAGGACCATTTCCTATTGTCATTTGTGGACCAGATGATTAAGAAAGTTACAAGACATGCATTCTACTATTTCTTGGATGGGTATTCCAAATACAATCAAATATTCATTTATCCAAAGGATCAATCCAAGACAACTTTCACATGTATGGTACTTTTGCATATAAATAGATGTCATTCAAAGTTTGCAATGCACTAGCTACATTCAGCGATATATGATGGCCATTTTTACCAACATGATTGAGGATTTTTTAGAGGCATTTATGGATGACTTTTCAATGTATGGAGATTCCTTTAAGTAGTGTCTGAAAAATTTAAATAAGGTTCTCCAACGGTGTGAAGAGGCCCATTTATTATTAAATTGGAAAAAATAGCCACTTTATGGTTCTGGAGGGAATAGTTTTGGGACACAAGATATCATGTAGAGGTATTGAAGTGGATAAGACAAAAACCGAAGTCATCGATAAACTTCCTCAGTTAAGTAATGTTCGAGGGCTTTGAGCATTTTTAAGGCATGCCGGGTTCTATCGTTGATTTATAAAGGATTTTTCTTTAATTGCTAAACCCCTTACTCATTTGTTAGTTAAAGATGTTCCTTTCATTTTTTATAATGATTGTTTAGTTTCTTTTGACATGTAGAAGAAGGCATTGGCATCAGCAGTAGTGTTATAACCACCATATTGGAGCTTGTCATTTGAGTTGATGTGCGAAGCTAGCGATTATGCAATTGGATGTGTTCTAGGGCAGTATAAGGATAAAAAGTTACAAGCTATTCACTACACTAGCAAGACTTTGATGGATTCTCAAATTAATTATACCACGATAGAAAAAGAACTGTTAGTTTTAGTTTTTTCTTGTAATAAATTTTGTTATTACTTACCTGCTTCAAAAGTGATTGTGTACACAGATCATACATCCCTAAAGCACCTTTTCGCTAAAAAGGATGCCAAATCTCGGTTGATTAGGTGGATCCTACTCTTGCAGGAATTAGATATAATGATCAATGATAAAAGGGAGCAAAAAATTTCGTTGTTAATCACCTGTCAAGATTGGAAGGAGGGGAATCAAGCTTATAAGAAGAAATCAATGAGCAATTCCCTAATGAGATGCTACTCTTGGTACAAGAATCATACCATCTTTGGTATGCCGATGTTGCAAATTACATTACAGGTGGTATCCTTCCCCCTAATTTAACTTACCAGCAACATAAAAAGTTTAAACATGATTGTAAGCAGCACATATGGGGAGATCCATTTCTTTATAGAAATTGTGTGGATAGGCTAATTCAGAGATGTGTTCTTGATAACGAAATTAATGTTACTTTAACTCACTATCATATTTTTTCTTAAACAGGACATTGTGGAGCTAATAGGACAACCGCAAGGGTGTTGGAGTGCGAATTTATTAGCTAACATTTTTTAAGGACGCATAACATTGGGTGAAGAAGTGTGATAGGTGCCAAAGAATTAGGAATATATAAAAAAGGGACGAGATGCCAATATCTTCGATGCTGGAGGTTAAAGTCTTTGATGTTTAGGGTATGGATTTCATGGGACTATTTCCATCTTCTTACGGAAACAAATATATTTTGGTAAGTGTTGATTACGTATCAAAGTAGGTTAAGGTGATGGTGACATTAACAAATGATAGTAGAGTGGTGTAGAGGTTTAAGAAAAAGATTATCACCAGATTTGATGTGTCGCAAGTGATTATTAGTGACAGAGGTACCTAATTTTGCAATAATCCAGTTGAAGCATTATTGAAAGGAAATGGAGTACAACACAAGATAGCTATACCTTACCACTCCCAGACCAGTGGTCAAGTAGAGGTTGTGAACAGAGAATTAAAAAAAATCTTACAAAAGACTATTAACAGTTATAGGAAGGATTAGGCAATCAAATTAGATGATGCAGTATGAGCTTACATAATAGCTTTCAGTACCAATAGTGGGACAATACTTTACAGGCTGATTTATAGGAAGCTTGTCATTTACCTATGAAACTTGAGCATAAAGCCTACTAGGCCATGAAGGCCATAAATTGGGATTAGAAGGCAGTTAGAGAAAAGAGGAAGTTGCAGTTAAATGAGTTGGACGAATTAAGGTTATAAGCTTATGATAATGCTAGGTTCTACAAGGAAAAGGTAAAGAGGTCGCATGATGTACACATCAAGAAAAAGAATTTCCATGTAGGTGATATGGTTTTGCTCTTCAACTTTAGACTCTGGTTGTTTCATGGAAAGTTCAAATCTAGATGGAGCGGACCTTTCACAGTAATTAATGAATTCCCTTCTGGATTTGTGGAGTTGCAAAACGAGCATGGAGAAACTTTCAAGGTGAATGGCTACTATTGCAAGCCCTGGTATGGAGAACAAGTGCCTATCGAGCAAGATTCTCAGACCCCGCCCATGACCAGAGAGTGATCAAAGTCTTGTTAATGACTTTAAAAACTATCATGGGTTGCTTTTGTTTTTGTTTGTGTTTGTTGGATGTTTGTGTTTATATTTTATTTATGATAGTTTTTGTTTTCTTTGATACAGGAAAAGAAAAAGTAAAGTGTGAGCTGTGATGAATACGCGAGCCACCACCAACACAATCCTCGACACTAATACCAATAAGCTTTCTCATGCCTCTTTCTTTATTCATTTATGATTTTTTTTTGTATATATTATGTTTGGTTGTTGTTTGTTGTTTATCACTTTCACACATTAAGGACAATGTGTTGTTCAAGTATAGGGAAGTGTATGCAATTTGCATTGCATATTGCATGTCTTATTTAACTCCCCATTTTTTGTGTGTTTTGCATTATTTTTCATGTTTTTGTGTTAATGTGCCAATTTTTTTCATTTTTTGTGTAAAATTGTGTGATTGTGTTGATGTTTAGTGGTTGGAATTTTATATGAATTAGCTTAATTTTGAACAATATTGTGGAATTGGTGATATGTGTTAACTTAGAAAGTTAGATTATAAGTAGCTTTAACATAAACATGTGTGTTGACTAGGATAGGACACTTGGTTTTACATTTAATGTTTGTAATTCACATGTAGTTATAGTTAGAAGCCATTAAATCAGTAGACAATCTCAGTTTCTCTTTCATGAAAATAATAAGCTAAAAGACATGAAGTAGGTCAAAAAAAGAAAAAGAAAAAAAAAGTATGTGTTAATAACTATTCTGTTGACCCAAAAAGGGTTAACAATAGAGCTATTAGTTGGTTGTAAGCTGTGATCTAGTTGAGTAATTGGGGGCATTCACCACAAATATTTTTCTTCGCATCAAAAGGCTAGAATGACGATCCAACCAAGCCAACTTAATAAATAAAAAAATGTGGCCTAGTTAAGTAATGGGGGAATTCATCATTAATGTTTGTCATCGCGTCAAAAGGCTAAGTCGATGTTACAAAAATGAGAAAAAAAGTGTGTGTAATAAAAACCCTATTGATATGATAAATTAGCTAAAAATTTTCATGAAAGGATAACTTGGATATTTAACCATTTAAATGATCGATAATTGTAAATGCACGTCTATAAGGGACATAGGTTTAAAATTGAGTTGTTTATATTTTAATCGATGTGTATGCTTATATTAAGGTAATTAGGCATAATGGAATAAGTCAATACATTAAACTTGTGATATAACTATTGTTTATGTTTAAGTTGATTGCATAATGTTTCGAGTCAGTAGCCATAAATTTTGACATTGTATGCGTGTATGTTTTTGTGTATTTGTGTTCTTTAGATTATTTTTGTGCTTGATTTTTCTCGAGGATAAGCAAAAGTTTAATTGTAGGGGAGTTGATAGGTGGGATTTGTACATACTTTTCTTAGGATTATTTGTTTTTTAATTATGATAAATTGATTGTTGTTAACTTGTTTAGCTTATGTTTTGTCTTGGTTTCATATAGTTGCATGATTATGTATGAATGTATGTGAATATGCGTAAATGTGTGTGAATTAGGTCTTTAAGTTTAGGTTTTGATGGCATTGTTACATGCCTTTTTCTTATTGTTATGAATTGCATGTGTTTTCTTCATGATTAAATGATTAATTTTGTTGTTAATCAATAGGTTTGAAGGTGGTTTTGGGGGATGGAATGATAGAAGAACCAAAGAGAAAGCAAGTCATGTACCTGAAGGAAAGCTGGAATTTTCCTACACCGACCCATCACCAATTTTAAGCTTTCGTAAGATAAAATTCTTATTGGATGTTTTTCTTTTGGTCCAAAAGAAAAGGGAGAAATTCAGTTTCAAATTAGTAAAATAATGGCCCAATTTCGATAAGAAATCAATAAGATATCACGGATTGAAGTCAAGACAGAAAACAGAGTTTTCTGGAAAATTCCAACTGGCAACGTCCTCCTTCCTACGTCGTTTTAAACATTAAATGGGGTATAAAAACTCAATTTTAAACCCTAGAAAAGAGGAGGTCATTCAAGACATTCAAGGGAGAGAGAGGAATGCATTTTTGAGAGAAAAACCAAGAGAATTCAAGGTGGAATCAAAGGATTTCAAGGAGACACAAAGCTGCCACCATAGAATTCCAGCTTTGCTCTTCATCATATAAGCCTTACTTCTTCTCTTTTCTTGCTTCTTTGTTGTATTTTTTGATTGAGAAGGAGGTATGGATATGTTATGAACATGTTGGATGAGATTTTAATGGATTTCTAAGTAATTATTAGGGTTGTTATTGCCTAAACTATATAGTACCTTACTTTATTTAATGTTATAGACGTGTTTGACTTTTATGGTATATGGCTGTCCATACTTAGCTCACATAGAGATATAGAGTTAAAAAATGTTAGTAAGTGCCATGAGAGTGGGCTTACACCAAGAACACTCCATATATTAAGTTACCTTGCCATATGGATAGAGATTTTAAATGGAAAAGTGGTTTTCCAAAAATCTGTTAATATCCTTTTAATGGTTAAGTGAAAAATGGGAAGTGAGAGCTTACATAATTCATTTACATCATTAAACAAGGCTTATTTGGTTCAAGTAATGAGAGTTAAAGAACTAAGACATCAGGAAATTTTGGACTAAACATAATGAACATTACTAAAGTGAGAGAATACATAGTTAGGTAATGACAATCATAAGTTGTTGTTCTTACTTTTTAACAACCCTAAAGTGTGTATTTATGGATCTTAACTTTTTATTTTGGATCTTTCAAATCTAATTATTTGCGTTTCCTGAACAAAATGAAATTTAGATTGTAAGTTGTTAAATTGATACTTTGATTCACCATTTTCTAAATTTGTGTTCTTACTTTTTAACAACCCTAAAGTGTGTATGTATGACTCTTAATTTTTTATTTTGGATCTTTCAAATATAATTATTTTCATTTCTTAAAAAAATTTTTTGGATCATTTCGGTGACTAACCAATCCCTGTGGGACAATACCTATCTATACTGCGATTTTCGATCTGTATACTTGTAGGATAAGAGGTTTTAGTTTAAAATTTGGAAAATTACCTATTAGAAACTAACCTAAGGAATTTACCAATTTATGAGGAAGGATATTTTACTTATTATTAATTCTAACCTAGTAAATTATATGTTAATGGAGTGTCGATTCTAGATTGTCTTAAAGTTGATTACTCTCTCAAGTTATAACAATTAAACCCTAAATTATAAACCCTAATAAGATTATGAAATTTGCAATCTTTCAATTCACAAATTATCCAAAACTTAATTAGATCTGAAGCACTCTAGTAAACTATTGGAATATCAAACGGGATCTCTCTCCGCACAATTACCAATATGATTTATTATGGTTTCTATTAAATCACCTAGCTCTCATTAATCACATTTAATTGTATTTCATTTAGTTCACCCTCTCAGTTTATTACTGAATTATACAAGAATGTAATTAAGTCATAAAATTCATTCAATAAACACAATAGACTAGATTATCATTAAATCAAAATAAAATCCCGAAGGAGAGTTTAGAATATCATCAATATTCCAATCCTATCATCATACTATCCATCTCAATCCTATACATAAATAAAATCGAAATGAAAAGGAAATACAACTTAGAATAAATGATGGAAGGTAGTGATGTCAGAAAACCTCCTAATCCGGGAAGCTCGTCGTCAGCTTCGTCTTCTTTCTCTCTCTCATTATTCTCCCTTTATGGTTTCGAGAGTGGCTGTATGTAAAGCTCCACTTTTCTCTTCCTCTTTATGTTCTTTTTATACTTCTTTTATGTTTTGGGTAACCCTAGGATTTTTTTCGAGGTCTGAAAGGTTCAAAAAATCTCTCAAAATATGAAGTTTGTGAGTGTCTGCGTGTCTGCCTGATATAAGCTACGATTGTGGCTCACATCTAAGCCTTATGTTGCCACGATCGTGGGCCATTCCTTGAGCTTCTGTCACAATTATGGCTTGCCATTGTTTTAGATTGAATGTCTCCGAAACTCTTTCGATCTTTGATATTGACCCTGAAACACTAGCAAATACATTAAGGTACCTAAAAAACATAATATTTAAGTTTAAAGGCTTGTACTAAATCTTAAAACACTTTAAACATAAATAATTAACAAACTAACACAATTTTAACCTAAGCACATACTAAATGATCGAATTAACGGCTAAACATATATCAAACTATGCTAAAAAATATGATGCAATTTACACTTGTCAAACTTACATGTGGTATCAGAGCCTTGGATTTTGAATAGATAATAAGCTTTCGATTATTGATTTTATGATTATTTCAATTATAAGCTTCCCTAGTCCTCTCATCCACTTAACCCTCTATTTCTGTCATATGGTTTTGAAAATAAAGAATCCATTAGAAATTAAAGAAAGAAGATACCATTACACGAGAGAGAGCGCAAAGTGACAATGCCTTAAGAGAATAGGGTACAGCTATGTCGCGATCTTCGTTGATTCATCGGCTATCATTATGATGTTTATAAACATTATGATTTTAGGTCTTTTAATATAGAATAATTTTCCCAAAAAAATTCCACCACAACATTTTGAAAAGAATAGTACGACTAATTTGGGAGTGTATTGATGAAAAAGATGCGAGAGAATATACGTTGTGACTCTTTACCATTTGGGTTATATGTCGTTTGCCTCACCTTTCATCACTTATGGAATTGTGTTTTTGAAAGGAAAATTACAGTTTGATCATGAAGTTTTGATGATGGATGAATTGATTTCAAAATTTTGATTTCTTATCATATTAATGATATTTTTGACCTATAATCAAAAATTTTAATTTTAATTTCATCTTATGGATAATAATAATAATAATAATAATAATAATAATAATAAAATTATGCTAGACATGTTAGCACAATGGATGTGTTGATTGGAGGAGCAAAAGCCAGTGGTGGAGGAAGAGGAGGAGGTGCTACTGCACGAGGAGCTGGTGCTGGTGGAGTACATGGAGCTGCTGGTGGTGAAGGAGCTGTTGGTTTATGCCCTACAGCCAATCGCTTTGGTTGTAGTTTAGTGACAAATTATTTAAAAGGCATTCTTTATCTT
>JANSVA010085247.1:0-11243 GCA_025504915.1 Erythroxylum reticulatum
CAAAAGTCAACCTAAGACAATACAGATGGTCAACTTAAGACAAAGCCAAAGTCAACCTAAGACGATACATCTTTACAGACGATACATCTCTTAAGATGAATGACGTCATCACAAACGATACATCTTTACACTCTAAGACTCAAAAACCTTTTTCTTGAATATCACTAAGTTTTCATCAGCTCACGTATAAATACCTATATATTCATACCTACACAGTGAAGAAACAAAGCCTATCATCTTTCCATATCTAACTCTCTACACTAATCCTATAAATCATTGTGTTGCTACCTCAACTCTAAGAACCATTTTCACAACATCGAATCACTAACAATCCATCAAAAACCAAATAACACCATATCCATAATTTTCATCCCCCTAACATAGTGCTCAAGAATATAAATATACGTAAATGCCATGATCATTACTGACAATAAATTCATCAACTTTATTTAAAAAATCTACAACTCTAACTATTTTTATTCACTACTTACTTATTGAAGACTTCAAAAGCTTCAACTATCTTCAAGCCCTGGCTCCATACAAAATTACATAAACCATTGTGAACACTAACCAACTTCTGGTTTTTCTTTTGAGGTAGAAGAAACACTTAGCAGTAGAGGAAGTGGTGAGGGATATGAAAAGGTAAAGTTAACTCTCAGAAAGAGTTTGATGGAAAACTCTGTGTATGGAAAGAAATTCGGAGAAGATGATAACAAGGTAAGAACTTAAGAAAAGAACAAACCTCTTTTTAACTCTCAAATAACTCAAACTTACTTTTGACAAATAATAAAGGCACCTTTACACTTGTCACTTTTCCTAAGGTCTAACTCTAACTAAGTTTCTTTTGAAACTAACTCCATTAATTCTATCCTTGCGATCCAACTATCTCCAAATGTTCTCTTTTTTTCTCCTATTTTCGATAATACTCTATAAATTTCGAAATAAATCTGAATTTCACCGAAATTCACAAATATATACTTCCACTAATTAATAAAGTTTCCAATATAGTTAAAATTCTAAATTCTCAATTTTCCCAAAAATCTCAACTCTGTTCAATTATACCTAAAAAAATTTCAATGAATGTATATCAATCATATGAACGTACAAAAATATACATGTCCCAATTAACTCATGCATAATATGCATTTTCTTAATTTCTCAGAAATTTCCCAAAAATCACAATTCTAACCCTAACATGGGTAACAGGATGTTACATATTTACTCCAAGATCTTTAAATAACTCTTAACCCTAAATTGTTCAGTATCATTCGATCAACAACATTCAAAGGTGGTAGGGTTGGCTCTTTAGTAAAAAAAAAGGACAATAAAATAATAGTAGCAAATGAAAAGTGAACGTAAGCTTCAATGTGGATGGGTGAGAAGTGAGTAATAAGGATGAAGACAAATAAAGAAGATGTAGATGAGAGAAGGTAACGAAGAGAGGAGTAAACAGCAAGTGAAAGACTAAAATGAGAGTGGGTTTTTCATTTAGTAAAAATTGTGGGTCAAGTGACAAGTCACTTTCTCATGGTCCTCTTTTGTTCTTTTAATAAGCTATCTATTTGTGTCCTAATTCTAATCCAATTAACTCTCAATTTTAAATGACATGTGTCATTAAATCCTAATGTCATTCATCAAAATTTCTACTACCATCTGACACTTATTTTTGCTACTATTTATCAATTGCCTCGTTACTTGGCATTTTTCCTAGTCTAAAAATACCCTTAATTCTAGAAAATTCTCAAATTTCACCAAAAATTATAAATCACTACTTATACACACCAACTTAATTTTTAAGACACATAATCCATAATTCACATATTAATCACATAAAACAATCATTTATACCTGAAAAATGTCAAATGAGTGGATGAACAAATCATCGTAATGTGTGCAAAATTTAAGTTCATGTGTGTGTATGCTAACATTATGCATGAGTATGAAATGCATTTTTCTTATCTCTCATTGCTATTTCTCATTTATAGAAATCTAAGGTTCTAACACTTAGTATGGAAACAAAATGTTACAAATAGAGTCTTGAATACTAACCTAACAAGCCATAAATCTTTTTTTCTGAGAAAATTCCAAGCTATTAAACAAGAGCCCAAAGAACCCAATAAAAGAAACTTCGATGATATTTAAAAGACATTGAAGAAATTAAAGATCATATAAAAAGGGCTTAAGATGACCTCTACTTAAAACCAAATGACGCCTCAATATAATTGATAAAGAAATAAGCCTTGGTAGATTATGTAAAAGCATTAAAGGTTATATACAAGCATTAAAGGTCCATAGCCCTCTTCTCAAGAAAAAATTCAAAGTTCATAGATTTAAGATAGAGATAGAAACACTAAATTTTTCTTTAATCCCTAACTCAATAGAAGACTAAAAAAATCGTAAATATGACAAAACCTAGAGATATTCAAACCTGAGACCAATCAGGAATGAATAATCTAACATACAGCTACTTCTGGGAGACCCTAGAAAATGGCTTTAATATTTGTCTTTCTGTTCAAATACTAATTTCTTTCATTTTAAACTTAATCAAACAACATCTAATAAACTCCATCATTAAGCCTATTTCTAGAGATGAGAATCATAAAGCT
Organism: Erythroxylum reticulatum; assembly: GCA_025504915.1. Classification (NCBI taxonomy): domain Eukaryota; kingdom Viridiplantae; phylum Streptophyta; class Magnoliopsida; order Malpighiales; family Erythroxylaceae; genus Erythroxylum; species Erythroxylum reticulatum. Next base: position 2,607 of record JANSVA010085247.1, read on the forward strand.
CTATTTAGTCTAGAATCTAATAAGAAACTAAAGACTAATGGCCTCAATGCATTTTCTTTTGAAAATCTTAGAATTTGGTAGGAACCTAGTCTTAGAAGCTATTATGGAATTTTTTATAAAGGGTAAGATGCTTAAGGACATTAAGAAAACTTTTATTTGTCTTATCCCTAAGTCCCCTAACTTTTCTTCTCTTCAAGACTATAAACCCATCTCATATTATAATGTTTCACATAAAATCTTTACCAAAAGGTTATCTACTATGCTACAATTAGTACAGAGTTATATAATAATTCCTAATCAAGGAGAACTTTTCAAAGGGAGAAATATAAGAGATAATGTACTCATTTCTTAAGAGTATTTTGAAACTATCATAAGAAGAAAACTATCAAGAGCTCCTCCTTAAAGATAGACTCCCAAAAGGTACTTGATGTAGCAAATAGGAATTTATTCTTTAACACATGTAAGCCTTTGATTTTTAGAAAAATTCACCCATTGGCTGACGAAATGTGTCACTACAACATCTTACAGCATTTTGGTGTCTTATACAAATGTTCAATGGTATAAGAGGTTTAAGGTGGCCCCTTAAATTTTTACAATTTATAGATGACCGCCTTTTGAGTGGGTTAGATTCAAAGTTGTCACAACCCTTATATAATCTTTAAAGCTTTTGATAATTACGTTAGGTTCTACAATCAACCCTATTAGATATATATATGCAAGAGGAGTTAGAATGGCTAAAAAAATATATCTATCCTCTAGTTTTAAGGTACAATAACCTCCATTCAAATGCATAAGGAATAAATATTATAACTAAAAGGCTCTCATTCAAGGATTATCAACCTCTCTTTGATATGATACAAAGAAGAATTAATATCTAAGTTAATATATCCCTTTCTTATAGTGTAAGATTTTAGTTGATAATATACATAATTAATAACTTACATATATATTGGAGGTTCCACCTATCTCTTCCTCTTAACTTGATAAAGTTAATGGATAAAATTCTTTAAAAATTCCTTAGGAGAAGTGAATCAAGCTACTCAACTTAGGAATAAATCGAGTGATCAAAAGTTTGTCAACATAAGAAGAATGGGGGATTATGCATTGTTTCTATCAAAGTAATGAATAAAATGTTACTAGATAAGAGGATATGGAAACTCTTCACTGATAAAGAGGTTTTATAAGTATAATGGAAACAAAAATGGAAAGGTCATTTAGTTTTGATTTGATAGTTGGCAAGCCAAGGCATTTACAAAAGCTTCTTAGTTTTCAAACACTTAAGCAATTTATATTTCAAGGTGTAAGGGTTAATGATTTATTTTAAAAAATAAATGTATTTGTAACCTTGGAGGATTTTTTATTATATGAATACCTTACCTAAGTATAAAAAAAATTGAAAAGGTGAATATACTATAATATGTTTGAGATGCAAACTAAGGACCTTTACTAACAAACCTTATATGGATTTACTTTTAACAAATATCCAAAAAGCCTCCTTAATAAAGCTAACTTAGTTTAGGTACAATCTCCATAAGGCTTATCTTATGTTATGGTTAGCTATCTATAAGAAATTGATTATATTAGATAAAAACAATGGGAAATCCTCCTTTAGAAAATGTTTGAAACTTTGTACTAAAGAGATGAACCCCTACACCCTATTTTTTTAACCACATATACTAAAAGTTCAATATATGAGCAGCATATCTTGTATAAAGGACAAAAGGCAAAATACTGTGGAGTAGGTATAAAAAGTAAGTTGTCGCATTAAAAAGGACCTTATTATCTTTAAAATTTTCTTTTAGTTGCACTTTTAGGCAATTTGAAAAGAAAGGAACATGAAACCATTCATAAATAAAGTAAAGGAATTGTAAGCATTTTATCTTAGCATATCTCAATAGGATAAGATAAATTATCCTAGCTAAAGACATCTCCAATCTTATTATCCTAGACATGGCTACTACATGAAACATTAGCTAGGTTCTTAAACCTTTCTCTTAATTGATCTTGGCGTATTTTGTATCCTAGCTATTTATTACTTGAAGGTAACTCAAAGGCTATTTGTCTTATTAGATTTTGTTCTTTTATATTGGCTTAACTTGTTTCTCATATAAAATGGTGATATTTATAAAATTATTTCTCAACTTCCAAAAATAACTTTGTCACAATACCATAATTTCTTGGTTAAGCTTTTATTGATATCACTTTCTTGTTTATGTCTTTTTTATCTCTTTTTTTATTTTATTTTTTATATTTTACATCCCTTATTAGAATCTACTCACATTTCCAACTCTTCCTAAATGCTTGCATAAACAATAACTTCTAATAATTACTTTTTCCTTTTTCACCTCCCACTATGCCTTTCTCACTTTCCTTGCCACCTCCCACCTAATAAGATGCTTCATTGAGTGCATCTCATTGTAATCATGCCTCCATATAAGATTAATTAAGTAATTAATATATTTAAATTTTTCAAAAAATATTTATAAATGTTATATAAATTTATGTTGAAACAACATTACCTTTAGCCTCCCACACTCGTGTCAAGATATCTTACGTCATCCAATACCTAGTCGATGTTGATGTCATCCTATATTGTAAGCTTGCCATCTTCCCCATCTCAAAGGGAAAATTGACAAATATGCTATCCAAATAAAGAATTTGCAAACAAATAAAAATTGAAGTCATTTTTATGAATAGAACATTTTGTACGAGAATGAACCTTTATTGATACTTTGAAATTGATGGATGCTTAATTCACTATCAACATAGTTATGTATTTATCCATGCAACACACAACACATTTAGACTTTATAGGTTAGTGGAATCTATGAGCATGATTGCAAAGATGGTTCACAATGAAATATCTCTAATCTAACTATTCATATCATCAACATTGACTATAATATCCAATAGCTACATGTTGACATTTTATTTGATGTTTAAGCACATAAAAAATCAAGACATAAGGTAAGGCTTTTTGTTGGAAAGTTTCCTTTTTCTGTGCACCCTTACCTTTATCAAATATGTTTTGAATAAATATTTTGTGGTCATTAACTTTATATTCCTCATAAATTCTAAAGACATTTATCTTATTAAAATTTCTGCACACTCGTTTAGATCCTTTTGGAGTACACATGATTTATACAAAAAAATGACCCCATCAATTTCCTCTACTTAATCCTTCCTAATTTTCAATGAGAGCTCATCCTAATTGAATTGAAGACAGTTAGTAGCTAGGGATGGTAATGGGTAGGGTTCAGTTCGGGTATTACTCTACCCATATCCATATCTATTTTTTATTACTCAACCCATATTCATATGCATATCCATCGGTTTTTACGATTTACTACTCATATCCAAATTCATTGGATTATTTAGGTTTTTGGATATCCATCGGGTTGTATAGCATATAAAAATATAACTTCTAAATATAAAATATAAAGAGCAGATTTTTACGAACGCTCCAAATCAAAATTACTTTAATAACAATAAGTCAAGATTTTGATTTGTATGTCTTAAAAAACCATAAAATTGGAATAATAAAAATCATAATGTGTAGTGCAAAGACAACATATATTTTTCACAATCAAGAACTGGAACAAAGACTAAAATATCCAAAGCTTTAAATTGTCTTCACGTGAACTCCACAACATTCAAAACTCCATCTCCATATCATTTGCATTATTATCATCCTATAAGAAAATAAAATACGATGAAAAAGGTGAGAACTGAGCAGTAAAGTGGGGATTTTAAAACTATTTCTTCTCAGGAAATATTAATATTTTATTATATTTAACCATAAATATTTAAGAAAAAACAAAAAATAGAGTTAATAAAAAACGGGTAGGATATGGGTATCCATCGGTTCGAGTTATCATTAGACCCATATCCAAATCTATATCCACATCCATTTTTCAGTATCCATTTTTTAGCCTCCACTTTCATTTTTCGGGTCGAGTAGTGCAGATATTAATCGGGTTGAAAACCCATTGCCATCCCTATTAGTAGCAAAGATTTCTCCTTGCTCTAAACCTCTCCATCTTTTTAAGTATAATGAATCCCATATCAATCACCGACTCTAGCTGTTTCATAATAATGCTCTACAATAATTCATATACTTTCTTTTGATAAGTTTGGAAATATTCAAATATTCCCATCAATAGCAAAATACATTCACACTTTAAGGAAAAAAATTTTGCAATTTTGTATAAATTGGTCCAAATTTCCTACTTCGATCTTTTAATCATGATTTTATCAACTTATGTCACTAGTAACATCATCATCTATGAACTAAAATTTTAATTACTAAGTAAATTAAGATAACATCATCAGTAAATTTATTTCCATATATATTATTAATATTCATGATGTTCTTATTTCTTTATTGTAGAAGAGATGATTTTATAATAACATTTAGCTTCCTTAATGGAGTTTAAGAATAAAGGAATAAATGTCAACTTTTTTAATTTTTTACACACATTTATTTTCAAGATACATCTTAATTAAATAATATTTACACACAAATCATGCTTATTAACATTAAATTACACAAAATATACCACTACATTTGTCAAAATACAATAATTTTATTCAACAATAAATACCACTAAAATATACATAAAATGCCACCATATTATATCAAGCATACTACCATATTACTCAAAATATACCAGCAAATTTTTTTAGACACACTACTGTACTATTCTAAAACATACAATTATATTATGAAAATTTTATCAATAAATCATATAAAATATAACACAACAAAGAAACTTCCTTAGAGGTAATTCCAGACACTAACATCGTGCATAGTCATGCTTTATAGAAGGAACTTCTCTATCTAAAATTTGTTAGAGGCAACACTGCACTTTACCGTTAAGATTCCCTTTGCCTTATATAGAAGGAAACTATATATCCATAATTTTTTAGAGGCAAATCTATAATTTTTTGAGGCAACTCTAAACACTATCATCAAAAGTGCCTATGCGTTATAGAAGGAAGTGTTTTCTCACAATTTATTATAGGAAAATCTAGACAATTCCATTAAGCATGCACAAGCCTTATGCAAGGAAGCCTTCTACCTACAATTTACAATAGGAAACTTTGGAAACTTCTATTAGGTGTTCCCACACCTTATGGAAAGAAGCCTTTTCTCTATAATTTGGTATAAGTAACAATAGACACTTTCATAAGGTGTGCCCAACAAGAACCCTCCTTACATCCTTCCCACTAAATAAATATTACTTTATGCATCACTAAATTACTATTTTTTATGAACAATCAAGTTTAAAAGAAATTATATCACAAAAATCATGAAAAATACTATCAATAACAAAGATGGAAGTATCTCTTATTAGTAAAAATATGAAGTTTTTTATTAACAACACTTGAATGAGTTTAAGTAGTAGTAAGTCAATTGAATGTTATAAAAAAAACTTAAAAAGGCTTAATATAACTTGTATATAGACCTTCAATTTTCATTTAAAGAGAAAATAAAGTAATAATTTCATTATGTATACAAATAAGAACAAAAGTATTTCTAGAAAGAAGAACAAACAAATACTAGTAAGATTGGAAATGCATAAAAAATTGGTTTTGCCATCAATCCATAAGAACAAAAACAAAACATGATGTGAGACTTAAAAATTTTATAAATCTCTCTTAAATTTGAAGTTCTTTAAAACATCCAATACTACTGTTTCTTACTGATGACAATGATGATGCAGATGATAATAGGGTTATAAAAACACTCATAATTGCTCTTTTTTATTTTCTTTAAGGGATTGCAAGGTCCTAATGAAAAAGATGAAGATGGAAATATAGTGGGAGTAGTTGTTTCGAGGCTTCTAAGAAATGTTTGTGCAAATTAATAGATTACCATTTTACCTATTATACTATCAAATTAAGCAATTATCTCTAAGTATATACATCAATTAAATTTCCTATATCGCAAGTGATGTCACCAATTGCGAGTCATCTAGTTACCTATTATTATATACAATTTGATAGCTTACATTTTCAATTCCACTAGCTAAAAAGCTAATAAATAATGCCATACTTTTTAGCAAATTTGATTTACACTCTCATAATCAAGATCACTCCAGTGGCACTAAATAAAATTTAGGGGAAATATCTATAAAGAATATGACCTTGTTAAGAAGAAAATTTTTTAATAACATTTTGTTAATTTAAAAGTAAAATATAATGGCTACTTAACATTATAATTAGTGTAAAGCTTCCTCGAGAAGCTATTCTTCTTTTTCACTACATCCTCTATTCTTTATATTCTTTTATTAGGAATTGCAAAAGAACATATTATCCCCTTAATTAAAAAGAAAAAGGAGGAAGTAAGAGCGTGTGATTCAATTGTCATTATCATCATTGACTCTTAAATGAAAGTTAATGTCTTATAGAGTTTTTTGAAAATGATACTCTTACTCTTTATCCCCTCTTTCCTCTAGAATCTTATTTATTTCTTTTATTCTTCCTCTATCTCTACTTTCTATTTTAACTATTTACTTTCTAATTCTTTTCTTGTTAATATTTAAAGATATCGTAAGTTCATCATTAAAATGTTGTTAATATTTAAAGATATCATACATTCATCATTAAAATGTTGTGACCTTATATCCTTTTGTGGAGTCTCGGAGTGGATATGTGTTTATTTTCACTAATGATTGTGACTTTCAATGAGACTTTGCTTTTATTTTGGTTTATATATGCTCTTAGTTTTTAATTTCAAATTGGTTTATTGTAAGTGGTTAATGCGTTATGCTAGGTTGGGTTGAATTCATTAGACATAATGGTTCATAAACTACTTTCCTTGAAATAATTACATAAATCAATTAAGAAAACTTTGAATCAAATGCTTTTTTAATGTTCCCTTTTCAGGTTACATATCCTATTTATTTTAAATTTTTCTCAAACCCTTTTTAAATGTTTGATTCCTAGGATAATTGTATCTTTATCGATCAACAATTTTTATGAAAGTTAACTAATTGAAAATTAATCGATTGATGAGCTTTGTGTAATTTTTTTAGTGTTATGTTTTTCTATAATTAGACTATCTATTATTTTATTTCCCTTTTCTTTAAAAAAGTAACCAAAAATAAAAAGATGGTGCCAACTAATGATTATTTTCTTTTATTTTTAATTTTTTGCAATATAATTGATTTATGAATTGCATGATGTTTTCTTTACATTCTTAAGTAAATTTCCAGTATTTTCACATAAAATATTTAGTTTGGTGAGATGCTTTCTATCATATCTTTAATGAATTATGTTATGGAATTAAATGAAGACCCATCTTCTATTTTACCTTCTTCATCATCTCATTGCATTTCTCTCAACCTCGATAGACCTTTGTAGTAGATCAACAAAATGTTTAATTAAAGAGTATGTACATATTATTGAAATTTAGTGCCTTTTAAATTTAAAAATATTCAAGTTTCTTTTTTATGGTATTTTTTATATATAATCTAGTAGGATTTTATGTTAATGTATTAGTATTTCTAGTATAATACAATAGTGTTTTCTATTGAATGCACTTGTTTATTATATTAATGTCAATTATGTCTTACAATGTAAAGCACAGTGCTTATTGATTTCAATGGAAGCATTCACTATAGATTTAAAAACACCTTTGCAACAAAGTTATGTCAAGTGAACATAACTCAGTACAAGATCAATTGTTTTCCCTTTCAGTCAAAAGTAAAGTTAGTTATGCTTTTGATTGTGTGTATTAAATTGTTTTAAACCATAAATGCACAGTGTAGTTGTAGCTAGACTAGAAAGTATAGGTTGATCCCATGACTATTACAAGTACTAGTAGTGACCTTTTTCATATTATCTAGCCATCAATTAAGAAGATGATTTAATTTAAAGCTAAACTAAATTAAGGCTCAACATAGTAATGAATCAAGGAAATTTTAACATAAAGACTAATCCAATATTAGATAAATAATATCTACATAACGAATCCCCCTAAGATATTTTAAGTGTTAACCCTTTATCATGTAATTCAATTATCGATCATTGGACCGTAAAATCTCTTTCTAATTAAAACCCTTTAGATCGCATTACTTTTATTTGTAAATTTTTCTATTAGATTTGACTCGAATATAGAGGAATTATGTCGACCTCCTAGACAAATTAATTCAAAAATATAATCACATAATTAAATCTTAATAAATAAATGAGTCAAATTGCATTAAATAAAGAATCAACATATAGTATCCATCCTAACTTTAGGTTGATTCTACCCAGGCATTAGACAAACTCAGCTATTAAATGAAACAAACATAAAAAGTTCAAAAGAATAATTAAAAAGTAAAGAATTCATACATATGTATATCTCACTTCCCTAAAATGCAATCCCTTTTAATCTTTAATGAAAAGATGCTCTCTATCATATATCTTAAATTATCTTTACGTTTTCCTCATCCTAGGTTCATAATCATGTCTCTAACCCTCACTTTGGCTTTAGCTTTGGACTCTATTTGCTTTTTCTCTCATATCCTCTTAATAATTTCCTTTTATATTAGGAAAGTAGAGTTTCTAGATTTTACACAATCAACTAGTGAATGTGTATCTTAAAAACATTTCCGAATCATAACTTTACATGTTCATAGAAGCTTA
>JANSVA010085257.1:0-11242 GCA_025504915.1 Erythroxylum reticulatum
ACCATACTATAACTTAACTTAATCTTAATTTCTCCATTTAATACTTCTAATTCCATCAATCTAAGCAATAAATCCTCTAACCAATGACATGCTAATTAAACTCTAACCAAAAGTACTTAATCACACAAAACCTCAAAAATAAAATTGAAATCATGCTTATTCAATAAGAAACAAAATTTGGGGGCCAACACATTATCTGTATGGAGAAACCTTTCAAGTATTCCCCGATTATAAGAGTTTGAAATATTTGTTGAGCCAGAAAGAGTTAAATATAAGACAGAGGCGATGGATTGAATTGTTGAAAGAATACAATTGCATAATTAAGTATCATCCTCATAAAGCTAATGTGGTAGCTGATGCATTAAGTCAGAAGTCTGATAGCAATGTGGCATAAGTACAGTTATCAATGTTACCAAACCTAGTTCATTTGAGAGCGTCAAACGTTTAATTGAATGTTGGGCAGAATGAAACATTGATAGCTACATTGAAGTTGAGACCGGTATTGCTTGACAAAATCAAAGAGGCTCAGAAAAGAGATCCATATTTAGTGAAGTTATTTAAGAAGTTGGATTCTAAAGCTGGAGTTAGAGATGAAACATTGTGGTTAAAGCAAAGATTATATGTACCCAATGTCGATAATTTGAGGAAAGAGATTTTGTAGGAAGCTCATGTAGCGGCTTATGCTATGCATCCTAATACTACTAAGATGTATAACAAGCTAAAACAACATTACTGGTGGCTAGGAAAGAAAAAACAAGTAGCGAAGTTGGTTTCTAAATGTATAACTTGCCAATAGGTTAAGGCTTAGCACCAGGCTCTAATTGGAAAATTAAATTTGTTGCCTATTCCGGAATGGAAATGGGAATAAATCACTATGAATTTCGTTATAGGTTTGTCGAGGACTCTAAGGCAACATGATGCCATTTGGGTCATTATGGATAGACTAACCAAATTAGCTCATTTCTTACCTATGAGAGAAAATTATTCACTAGATTAGTTAGCTCGACGATACGTGAATGAAATTGTGAGATTACAAAGGGTTCTAGTGTCCATTATATCGGACAAGGATGCTAGATTTACCTCGAGATTTTGGGGTAGCTTATAAATAGTTTTGGGTACAAAGCTGAATTTTAGCACAACATTTCGACAGATGGTCAGAGTGAGAGGACGATCAAGACTATTAAGGATATGCTTAGAGCTTGTGTTCTGGAGTTTCAAGGAGCATGGGGCTAATATGTAGCTTTGATTGAATTTGCCAATAATAATCAGTATCACAATAGTATCGGTATGGCTCCATATGAGGTGTTGTAAGGAAGAAAGTGTTTTTTGCTTTTATATTAGGATGAAGAGGGTCTAAGGATTGTTGAAGGCCCATAATTGATTCAACCCACAGTTGATAAGATAAAATTGATCCGTAGAAGAATTAAAATAGAACAAGATAGTCAAAAAAGCTACATTGATTAGCATAAGGGAGATATGGAATATCAGGTGGGAGATAAAGTATTTTTGAGAGCATCACCTTGGCGTGGTGTACTGAGGTTTGGTAAGAAGGGTAAGTAAAGTCGAAGTTACGCTGGTCCTTGTGAGATATTCGAAAGAACTGGACCATTAACTTATAAGTTAGCCTGACCTTTTGAAATGGCTCAGATACATAGTGTGTTTCATGTAAGTATGCTTAGGTGATATCGGTCAAATCAAACTCATGTGATACCGACTTAGAAGATTGATGTCTCTAGTAATTTGAGTTGTGTTGAAGAACTAATTAAGATAATTGGCTATTAAAATAAGCAATTGAAGAATTGAGTGATCCCATTAGTGAAAGTCCTTTCAAAGAATCATTCAAGTGAGGAAGCCACATGGGAGACGAAGGATTATATGAGAAATCAATACCCCTACCTATTTGACCATTCAGGTAATAATTTTGAGGACGAAATTTTTGTTAGGAGGGGAGAATTGTAACATCCTGTTATCTATGTTAAGGAAAGAATAGTGAATTATGAGAAATTAATGAGAAACTAGAAAATGCATATCATGCTTTGCACATGAATATGATGGCAAATTTATTAACATTTTCCTGGTTTAATTGAGTTGTAAATGCAATTAAGATGTGAATTGTGAATTATTTGTGGTGAAAATTTATTTGGAGCGTATTATGATCATTTCAAAATTTTTGGTGAATTTTAGGAAATTTTGGGTATTTTGGACTAAGAAATATAGCCAGTCAAATTGTGACAATTGGCTCACGTGAATAGTGATACGTGAAGTCATGCAAAACATACATGTATTCTGATGTTTTGAGTAAGGAAAGTTTATTGTAGCTATCGTTCTTCACTGTGAATAAACACTCAACACCGAATAGCAAATTGTTATGGTTTCTTTACACTTGATTCCTTCTTATTATTGGAACTAATTGCTGGATCAAGTAATGATTTTGATGATGATTCACTATTGTTGATTTTGCATATGAATTTACCATGAGTTGTTAGAGAAGTGCAATTTTGGTGGTTAATGAATGAGATGATAAATGAAAGATTTGTGAAATAGGAATTGTCCAAAAAAAGTATGAAATAGGCTCTGACGTTATATTAAAATGGATATGCAAAAGTGTTGGAAAGTTAATGTAAAAATATATACTTTGTTTTAGTTTAGAAAAATCCGAATATGTGATTTCACTGTTCATGCGTGAAATTATGAAGTATTTTTAGAGATGGATTTACATGAATTTAAACGAGTTAAATGATTTGAAATGATGTTTTGGTGAGGAAGTGAAATATAATTGCTTAAATGATAAATTTGTGATGAAATGAATGAGTAGAAAAAATGGGAGAATGCATCAAATGAATGTAGAAAGAGAAACAAATTGCAAAAACTAGAAATTGTATATATGAGAATCAAATTTTTAATTCATTTTGTGATGATGAGCTAAAATTTAGTTAGAAGAATTGTATGGAGTGTTATTTGTGTTGATTGAAGAAGATTGAAGTAAGAATCAAAATCTGGAAAATACCGTGTAGAGAGAAAGAGAATTTATGAAGTTTTAGATTTATGATTTTTGATGTGTAAACTTGAATTTGATTTGTTTAGAAATTGTATAGAAGTTAGAAATACATATTGGATGTGATAGAAGTGAGTAATTTGGGAAAGAATGGAAATAAATGGAAGAAAAAGAGGAAGTTTTTCGGTGTAGGAAGTAGGTTGTGAGTCGCAATTGTCTCGCTGCCAATAAAACTCGTGATCGTGCAGGCACACGATCGCGACTTCCAACTTTTTCCAAACAGTTTGTTTCTGAACATCCTTTGGTATTTTTCTTATAACTTCTTGACCTGATGTCTAAATGACTTGATTCTTGAGCTATTATATTCAAAACACATTGTTCTTCACCTCCATTAAAAATTATAGCCATCTGAAATGGATTGGCTGTTTAATTTAAGATTAACATGTTGAGGATTACTAGAATATGATAACTAGTATTATTTCACTAAACTTACTTCGGTATTTTGAGTATATTTTAATCAGTACACATCCAAAATGGAACGATTCTTGATTTAAATTGAACTAGAAAAAAATTGTCTAAAGAGATCGAATTTTAATTCTGTCTCTGAGAATTACAAAATTTAACTCGAAGTAAATGTAGAGTAGTGTTATGGTTTTAAGAATAGTCCAAAGTAAATTGAGTATAACTTTGGAAATACTTAATCAAATTTAATGATTTTTGTAGCATTAGAAATTTAAGAAATTGGAGAACAATTGTTTGGAAGAAAGTATTGCCTAATTGTGTCATTTACGTTATTAGAATGATGTTGCAAGTTGACCTGAAAGCTTATTGTTAGAAAAATCTGAAAGGGGTCATTTGATATGCATAGGCGTGAGTTAAGATCTCACACCCGTGATATTTGGACATGCACTATTGGCCCCCGAATTTTTTCTTGATGAATAAGTCTGATTTAAATTTTTTTTGAGGTCTTGCTAAATTAATTAATTTTTTGGAGTTATTATTATATTAATGTTGGTAGGATTTTAAAATATGGTTTAGTTGAATTAAGTGGTAAGAGTATATATGTATGAGGGTATTTTGGGAGATCATTTAAGCATTAAAGTCATAAGGCATGAGGGAAGGGGCAAAGTGGACAATTGATGCTCATTAAGGGTAAAGTGGGAAGAATAAAATGTTGTCTTATATTTAAGTAGGAGAAAAATGTGATTTGAGGATAGAAAATGAGAGACGAAATGATGAGAAGAGAGAAGAAGGAGAGAGTTTCAGTTTTGAGAGGAAAGAAAGAAGAAAAATTAGGTTTCGTCTTTACTTAGCTTTTAAGAGGGAATTTGAGGTTGCTCAAGAAGGGAAAAAGGTAGAGGAAGATAAGAGCTTCGATTTGAACCAAAAATCTCATTATTTGTTGAAGATTCAAGGTAAGTTTAATTTTAGTCATCTGGATTTTTGGAAGAGTTTTGGTTCATAAAGCTTAAGAAATGTTTGGGTTTTAGTTTTCTAGAATCGATTTTAGTGAATGTGTCTTGTGGGTTCTCAATTGGAATTCCTATTGAATCGAATTTTGTTAAAGGAAATCAAGGAAGGCAAGAGGAGCAAGGGGAGAGGCATTTTGAGCAAGTCTTTTAAGTAAGGAATTTAAGGTGGGTTTCATTTTTATGATTGAGTAATGAGCCATGATTATCTTTTCAAATTTAAGAGAATTAAATGATTTCAATTGCTTCATAAATATGGCATTTATTTCTTTTGAATGATTTGAAAGAATTTGCTATATATTTGGTATATTGACTTGCTTGACAAATTGTGAAATGATGATGGAATTGCATTTAGAATATTACATGCTTATGAAAATCATGTTTTCAGAAAAGTGCCATTTTGGGCAACATGTTTGCAAATTGTGAAATGCATGATTATGTGGGTTTGGTTTTGTCCATTTTGTATGTCAAGTGCACTTTGACTAAAGGCTTCTCTTGCCTGCTTGCTAGTGGAATAGAGCTCCTTCATGAACTCCCCTAAGTTCATGGCTATGTAAAACCATTATGTGGGATTGCGATAGTACATTCCGTTCACGGCTACACAAGATCATTTTATGGAATTGTGTTAGTACGTTCTATTTACGAACCCACCCAAACCATCTTGATGTGTTTATATGATTATGATGTATTGGCAAGTTTAATGGATACATGACTTATGTGAGTTGTGTATTGGTTTGACAAGTGGAGAATTTGAGAAATATTTGTTTTATGGATTTTTATTAGAATTTGCTATGATCATGAATGTTTTAATTGGTTTTGCTTGTTATCGATTATAAAACTATTACCCATGAGCTTTTAAGCTCACCCCCACTCTCCTTCCCCTATTCAGGTGATGAGCAAGAGATCGAGTGAAAGTGAGTCAAGGCATCACTCCGAATTTGCATGTTTTGTTTTGTTTTGGAGTAATTTATGTAAAACAAGGTTGTAGCTGCATTTTGAGCAATTATCATTCAACTATCTTGTGTATTTTGGGGATTTTGTGAAATGATGTATTGTGGCATGAGATGCCATTAAAGCTTTGTAAACACTTACATTACAATGTTAATGAAATATGAATTGTGTATGGATGATGTTGGGTTGAAATTAGGTATATTTGAAGTTATCAATTTGAGATGATGAATCTTGAACATGAATTTTTTTTTGGAGAAAATTGAACATGAATTATTGTTACACCTATAAAAGAGATATTATGGAAAAGAAAGATAGGATTTTTGTTTGATGAGAATTATTTGCAAGTGATGAGTCAAATAAGTAGAGATTAGAGAGTTTAATGAAATAATATTGGTAGTTGAATGGTTATGCTCAGGACATTCTACATTTGTATAGTGCAAATTTCAAGTCTTCCATAGGGGTAAAATTCGTGTTCTAACTTTAGGGAAATCTGTATTAATTTAGGTAGAATTAGCCAAAGTTGTCTTCATAAAAGTTGTAGCTTATCTTTCTAGCTTTCTAGCGATATAAAGTATGAAATTTTTGGATATCATGAGTTAAGAGATATGATAATTATAAGTTGGTAATATTGCATAGGATATATACACGGAACAACTATGGTATACAGGGATGTTAGAATGGATGTAGGATCCATTGGAGAGGTCTTGGAGAGTGAAATTTCTATGAAAACCTAAAGGTTACACGGTCAAACCGTGTAAAATCAACACTGACCGTGTATTCCAGTAATGAAAAGGTCACCAGTGGGTTACACAGTCTTCCCATGGGGTTTCACACGGCCTATATTTTGACCCTCCAAATGATAAAATATCTTTTGGAAGTCTTCACAAAAATTGTAGATCTAGAAGTTCTCTTTGAAAATTCCTAATATGGACTTAATCTGACATCTTTAGAGAAAGTTATGCTAATTGTCCCAAAATAGGTCCAATATGATTGAGGACAAACGCATGCTTGATTCTTTTGCACATAACTCCATCATCCGACCTCCAAATGAAGTGCTTCTTGAACCAATAGATTCCTAACAAATTTTTCTATCTCTACATAAAAATTGATAGCCTTTAGTCTTGATTTGAAAAAGATTGATGGAAAGAAAGTGAGGGATCGGTTGGGAGAGCATGACTAGGTTACTAACATACTTTGGCTTTTTAAGCATATATTGATCTATAGAGCTCGGAATGAGATGGTTCTTACCTCAAAATGAACAAGAGTTACTTTGAAGAAGTCAATTTGTGATTTTTGTGTTTGACTGGTGGAGACACGCCACCCATGTGGGATGATGGCTAATGAGAGTTCATTGAAATAACCCTATAGGATAATATGCTCACATTTTATGACTCTGAATGTTGCGCTCTAGAAATGGGGTCCAAAATACACAGGCATGAGTTAAGTTCTCACACCTATGACTGAATTAATTTGGACTGCATGGATGTGACTTTTCTTGGTTATGACGCACGGATGTGCGAGATGTGCATGCCTTTGACTTAGCTCTTGAACTGTAAATTGTTTTTGAGGGATTTGTGAATGATTTGGTGATACGAATTACAATAAGATACCCAGGATTGTCATTCAACATGCATTGTATATAATTTCGATATACATAGATGTGGATAAGGAAATAATTATACATTTATGCAAAAGTGTGATATTTGTAAGTGTGTTTTGTATAATATAGAGGAGCACATAGGACGCCAGTCAGACATTGCCAGACCATCCAGATAATAGCATATTGGAGGATACAATGAGTCAACCTAGATGATTTTCCTAAGATTGATTGTATTTGTTTAATTTCCAAATATTAAATGTTTATGATTTGTTTATGAATTTTGGGGTTAAAGTCCAAGGAGTTTAATATTTGGGAATGTATTGAAAGTGTTCTATATGTATTTGAATTTTGAATGATATTTGAATTCTCAACGAAAGTTGAATGTCGGACTTAGGTCCGATGACTATGAGATTCTAACTATGCATCATATATAACTATTATACATGGCTTATTCTGTATTTGATGCATTTCATAAAATGTATGCTCAGATAAAGATGTTATGATCGGAGTAGCTAGTATGAAAGCGCTTGCACGTAGAGCTTTACTTCGTAATTTTTGATTCTGCACGTAAAGCTATACTCTATGAATCTGTTCTAACTGAGCCCAATGGGCCAATATTTGTATATGTATGTGATAGGCACTCGGTCATAACATTAATAACGAATCTGGAGTTTCATGTGCATTTGTATTGGTAAATATCTGTTATGATTCTCAATGATTACATGTTATGCCATGTTAATGTGAGTGTTTGGAATTTACATGTTTTGAATGAATATTTATGAAATATATGACTTGTTTATATGACTTGGGTGAAATCATCAATGATGATTCGCTCATTAAGTTTACAAAACTCATTAAAAATTGCAATGTGGCTTTTCAGGTATGAGACAAGAGGCCTAGTTTCTTAATCTGAACTAGAGGAACATTTTGAGCTAGTTATGGCTTAGAGGTTTGTCAGTTGACATTAGAAGAGTTGTAATTTGTACTTTTTAGTTTTTGTCTAGAACTTGTGTAAAGTTTGTAAAATAAAGTGTAAGCTTTCATGAATGAATTTAATGAAAGGTTTTAAATTTTCATGATTTATAATTAAGTTAGTTGATGCCATGTGAAAGTTGTATTTGCTTTTGCTCTAACATTCCATTAGCATAGGATATGTAGTTGAATGTCCTTGGATGTTCGAGTATATACTTTATGGTAGTGGGATCTTACATTTTTCATATTAGAGCATGGTTTGGAATTTTTAGGGACACTATATGATCAATAGTGAGAGATTCAGATAGTGATCATAACTTTTGTTTGTTATAGGTTACCCTCTATAGGAGATCAAATTGGAGAGTCAGCTAACATGGAGTCTGTAGGAGACAATGTAGGGTCTCCTATACCTGAGTTTGCTAAAATGCCTCCAAGAAATCTCGTGAGGCGAGAAAGAAGATATGATAAATTGATAAAGCAGGGGGGATGTTGACTTCCATGCAAGTACAGACCCGGCTGAGGCAGAAGGTTGGTTAGAGAGAACGGAAAGAGTGTTCGACCAGATGGACTGTGAGGTAGATGAAAGATTTGATTATGTGATCTCATTACTGCAAGGTCCTACATACCAATGGTGGAAGATTATACTGAGTAGTACCACCAGACCTTATAGTTTAACTTGGGAAGATTTTCTGAGGGTATTCAAAGAGAGCTATATGCATAATATTTACATGGATCAAAAGATGAAAGAATTCTTAAATCTAAAATAAAGCAGCTTCACTGTGGGAGAGTACAAGATAAGATTCAATGAGTTAATGGGGTATGAAACTGCATTGATCCCAACTGTGGAAGATAAATGTAGACGGTTTGAAGATGGTTTGAACATGGAAATCATAACGAGGCTACCCATTTTTAATTTGGGCAGTTTTATAGAACACTGAGCAACCCCAATCAGAATTGAACAGTTGTTAAAGAATGGTTAGGGAGAGTATAGATAGGAGGTCAAAGGAAAGAGGTAGGATGAATCTCAAGATGACTTTGGTAGAAGCTACAGAAAGTGCTAGAACAAATTGTCTCGATTTCAGTCTAGATCGAGGCAATCTGGATTCCAATCAAGTGTGGATTTTTTCAGTATGGGAAAGGTAGAGCATAAATGTCCTCCAACCAGTCACAATAGCCGCCTGAATGTGAACATTATGGTAAAAAGCATGGTGGCGAATGATAGAGATTCACGGAAGCTTGTTTCTGTTGTGGTTCTATAGACTATATGATTAGAGATTGTCCTGAGATGTTAGGACCACAGTCTAGAGTTAGAGGAGGAATAATTTCTGAGACAATAGTTTAGCATAGTAGAGCTGGCAGAGCCACATAGAGAGGCAGAACCCAATTAGCAGGGCCTAGTGTCAAGACTAAGGTACGGAGTAATCAACCATATTCTTAGGCCAGGTTTTATGTCCTTACTAGATAGGACGCACAGAACTCCCCAGATATGGTAGCAGGTGTGTTGAATGTTTTTAATTTTGAAGTATTTGCATTGGTAGATCCAAGATCTAGGTGTGTTGAAAGTTTTTAATTTTGAAGTATTTGCATTGGTAGATCCAAAATCTACTCCTTCATTCATCACACCACATCTGACATCTAGATTACATTATAAGAGAGAAATATTGAATACTGGTTTAGTAGTAAGTACTCCAGTGGATAGCATAACATTGATCAGTGAGGTATGTAAAAGGTGCCTAGTTCGAATTGATTAGGCAGAGTTAGAAGCTGATTTGATCATATTGAAATTGAGAGAAATAGACCTCATTTTAGGCATAGATTGGCTCACTACTCATAGGGCAGTGATGAGTTGTTCTACTAAGGAGGTAGTTCTTAAATCCCCTAATCAGTCGAGAGTGGTGTTTCGAGGAGTTAGTCAAGTAGTGCTAGCACAACTAATTTCATTCATGAGTACTTTAAGATTAATTCGAGATGGATGTAAGGCTTATCTGGCCACGTAATTGATACTAGGATGAACAAACCATTAAGGATATTCTTATTATTAGTGAATTTCTGGATGTGTTTCTTATTGAGCTATCAGGATTACCCCCAGAAAGGGAGACGGAGTTTACTATTGATCTTATTCCAGGTACCGCTCCTATATCAATTCCTCTATATAGGATGGAACCTGTGGAACTAAAGATCCAGTTACACGAGTTGTTAGATAAGGGTTTTATTAAACCCAGTATGTCACCTTAGGGAGCTCCAATATTGTTTGTGAAGAAGAAGGATAGAACTCTTAGATTATGTATTGATTATCAACAGTTGAATTGAGTAACAGTTAAGAATAAGTATCCATTGCCGAGGATTGATGATTTGTTTGATCAATTATAGGGAGGACAGGTGTTCACAAAGCTGGACTTGAGATTAGGATATTATCAGTTGAAAATAGTTGAGGTTGATGTACCAAAGAGTGCATTTAGAACAAGATATGGGCACTTTGAGTTTTTGATAATGCCGTTTGGATTGACTAATACCCCTGTAGTTTTTATGACCTTAATGAATAAGGTATTTCAACCTTATTTGGATCTTTTTGTAATTTTCTTTATTGATGACATTTTGGTGTACTCAAAGTGTAGAGAAGATCATTATGCACATATGAGATTAGTTCTCCAGATAATGAGGGAGAAGCAGTTATATGTCAAGTTCAATATGTGCAAAATTTAGCTTGATTAGGTATTCTGGGTCACATCGCGTCTGGAAAGGACACTCATGTTGACCTAAAAAAAGTAGAAGCAGTGATGAAGTGGGAGGCTTTGAGGAATGTGTCAAAGATTCAGAGCTTCCTTGGATTAGCTGGCTATTACAGAAGGTTTGTCGAGGGGTTTTCACTAATCTCATCCCTTTTGACAAAACTTCTAAAAAAGAATGTGCCTTTCAAATAAAATGAGGAGTGTCAGAGGAGTCTTAAGGTGCTAAAGCATTTGTTAACTATAGCACTGTTGTTAGCTATTCCATCTAGCTCTGGAGGTTATGTTTGTGTACAGTGATGTGTCACACCAATGTTTAGGCTGTGACTGATGCAGCATAGCAAAGTAATAGCATATGCATTGAGACAGTTGAGGTCTCATGAGTTTAATTATCTAGCTCATGATTTGGAACTTGCTATAGTAGTATTTTCTTTGAAGATTTGAAGACACTATCTGTTAGAGTAGTGCCCTAAAGGCAATCCCCTTTAGCGCTTTTTGTTCATAGTCATGTACAGACTTTATGAATAAA
>JANSVA010085268.1:0-11241 GCA_025504915.1 Erythroxylum reticulatum
AAGAGCATCCATGGTAGCAGCAGCAGATAATGAATGTGGCAATAGAAAAATGGAAAGAAGTGATTGATGATGGTCAACTGGAGAGGAAGAGCCGTGAGTATGTGTATCAAGTGGAAGTTTGTTGTGTTTGTCAGCTATAACCTAATTTGCTAGGTTTTTAAACGAAGGATGCTAGGTCGGGTCGTACAGTGGGTCATTTTTCCAAAATTAGTCCGGGCTTTTGAAGGCTCTCCGCGACGACAAATGTCTTTCGTCACGGCGAACTTTTCCCGAAAGATTTTGCTCTGTTGCTAGTTCCTTCGCCACAACGAAAAAATTAATCTTCTCCGCGACAAACTTTTCCCAAAAGTTCAGCCTGGATTCCTTTGTATTTCGCCGTGGCGACAGATCCCTTTCACCGCGGCAAACTTCCTGTTACACCTGTTCTCTTGTTGACTTCAGTTCAACCTTCTTTGACTCTACACCTTCTTCTTTTTAAGACCCTTCTCCTTGAGTCTCCTACAATGAACAATGGTAGTTTTCAATATCAATTATTCTCAGAAAATTAATTAGTGCATTTAATACTGATTTATGAAAATTTTTACTCTCAAACTATATAAAATAAAGGTACACACTCAAGAGTCAATTTAAGCATAAAATCTAGAAATAGTAGTCAAAAAGTATAGTAAAAGTCATGAAAATGTCGTTAATTTATATAATAAACTTGGGCTCAATCATCATAAATGCAACATTTAGCATCTTAGTGTAATCTTTACTTTATAAATGCTACATTTAACATGCCCCAAGTGATTAAAATTCCATCAAAGATTGATGTAATACCATTAATCATCTTGACAACATAATTAAGTTGTGCTTCTACTGATATGTGTTTAATTGTTGATAATTTAATTATTTACACATAGTGATTAATGATACAAAAATGCTTAAGATACTCACTTTAACTCATATGTGATTTTAGGTACAATTTGGAAGTAAAGGAATTAAAGTGAGTTAAAAGCACGACATATGGGCCACTTTTTGACGATTAATATCTACTTGCCTTCATGGAGGAAGAAGAAAAAATAATAATAATAAAATGTAAGAAAAATGAAAAATAAAGAAGCATACAGTAGAAAATGCAAAATGGCAGCGTGTTTGATCAAGCACGGAGCAACAGGTGTGAGTGAAACGCATGCGTTGGACATCTAACAGCATCGTCCCAGAAGGTAGAAGGAGAAGGTTTTAATAAGGAAACAACATCTATTTGTCCCATCAACAAGCTACAGAGAGGAGCAGCAATAGTGTAGGCATGAGGAGGCGTAGGCACAGTAGCAGGTGCAAGGGAGGAATTACGACTTGGGGGCCACGGACAGCTTATCAAATCAGGCTTGGAGAAGAGCTGTAGAAGAGGAGGGTGGAGGCTTTTTGCATGAACAATTAAATGGATACCAATCTTTATTTATCAAATCATGCTATAGTGGCGCAGGTAAAAACCAATCAACAGAACAGTGGAGGCTATAGTGAAATTGAGAGAAGCTTGCGACAGAGAGGAGAAACCAAAGGGTTTTCGGTTAAGAATTAGAATAGGGGCTAAAGCATTTTTTTAGGAAAGACCCATAAAAGGCTAGGCATCCCAACACTGGTTCAGAGGTGACATCGACGCCAACGTCCCGGGTTAAGTATTTTTCATATTATTTTATTGTTTTTGTCTCTCATTAGGAATTGATTGTGTTATCCTATGTTAATTGATTTAGGTTTTGTGTATGGTTAATTAGATTTTCGTTATTATTCGGTTATTTGTGTATGAACCCATTAGGTATTGTGAGATGATGATTTTAATGCATTCATTGAATTGTTAATTGCAAACCCATTGTTAGAATTTCGATATAATCCGTAATTGTTATGATGAAATTCATGCGTAGCGACTAATGATTTGTAATCATTAGGGATAACATGACCTAGGTTAAATGACGCATCGTATGTGATTGTTGCCTTGATTAATCGGTTTTCCTAATTCATAATGCTACTACCTAATTAAATCTAGAGATCGTATCCTAGGTTGTTCGGTGGTTAAGTTTAATTAATGATCGTATCTTGATTAAACAAAACCTAAGGGAAAACTCGAGTTACTTATTAACCCACGATTAATAGTTGCTAGGAGAGGTTAAAGAACAAAAAATTAATGAAATATGATTAATTAGGGTGTAGGCCGAGATTGAACTAAAGAACCAGGTCCCTACCGAATTCCCCACTTTTATCATTTTTTGCATGTTTTCTTTAATTTGTTTTTATTAGTTAGTTTTATTTTATTTTCTTCTTTCAAAATCCAAAACCTCCCATTAAACCTAAACATCAATTAATTTCATTTCATAAACTTTACACAGGCTCTCTGTGGGATCGACCTAGACTCACCACTGCTATAGTAGTAGGTCTAGTTATTTTATTTTGACTAGGATAATTCTACCTAGCCATGTCCTTCCTAGTCAAAGCAATTTACAATGGGAGGAATGCTGGCATTTTTCGTAATAGAAGTCAAACAATAAAGCAATTCAATAATAAGATTCTTTTGTAGATCATAAGCATATTAGTTTATACCAATCCAAATGTTAGAACCCTAATTATTGTACCAAAATGTGGATTGTGTGATTTGTAACTTTCTTTACTTTGAAGAAGGTTGATATTGGGCTTTTGTCCTAAGATATGCATTTATTGTAAACTCTTGCATAGCTCTTTGCAGTCTTTGTACATTTTGATTGCCATTAATGGCTAAATTTATTACCTTTTTCTCAAAAAAGAATAGATGGTTGTGACACTCCCTAGCATTTTTATATAGGGAAAACTACTTTAGAAGGTATGGAAACTTACCTAACCTATATAGGATGGGGAGCTTGAGTTTTAAGGCTTTCTATAATCTATGTACAACTTTTGGGCTATAATTTTTGCATCATACAACTTTGTGCTAGTTTACTTGAGGATGCTCTTGATAGTAAAACACTATAGTAGAGTATTTGAGAATTGACTAGATGTTTCTAGCTTCCATATTAATCTATCTAAATTATCATTTAGTTTGCATGTAGTTAGGAAATTAATTACACTTATTGGTAAGCCATGGTTTAAGCTTTGTCTTAAAGAACAAGTTATGAGGCACACTTACATTATGCCACATTTTAGTCTTTAGCACATCTAGTTTAGTAAGTTGAACGAGAGATCCATAAGTGGTCTAGGAATTAAAAAAAAGTTAGTAAATTCCCCAATTTCGGTCAAATAACTACATATTTCTTTTAATTTGTCCTTATTTTTCCAATGAATTTCATCGGAGCTGAGGCATTGCTAAAGATTCCAAATTTCTATAAGAAATTGTCTTTTATTAAGTTTATATTAACCCATCTAACTCATAATGATTGTTTTTCTTGTATTAATCACCATTTCTTTTTTATAAGTAGAACCTAGTTCATTAGTTTAGTAGTTATGATGCCTAGGCCACCATACTTTATTGGTTGACATACTTCAGGACATTTGAATATGCTTCCTTTATTTTCTACTTTATAGCCTTGCTTGTAGCACCCCACCCTCGCAAGACACTTGCCTGACATTCTAAGTGATGTCCAAGTGTGAATCTTGCAAAAGTGGCATGCTAGAATAGTCAAAACTCCTTGAAACTTAGTACAAATTAAAAAAAACAATATATACATATGTAGAAACCAACAATCAAATTTCGGGCCCATTCTTTTCTTTCATAACATCAAAAACACATTTATTATTATTACACTCAAGATCATTCTCATTTACAGACCTTTCCATTTTGAAATGTTATTACATACCAAAACATATTCAAATACACATGATAAAAAAATTGCGAAATACTCAATTTGATACAAAAATAAGAAAATACAAATGCAGAAATCAACTGATCCCAACCTCTACCTCTTTCTTGAATGCAATGGCTATAGTCCTGTTTACCCAATGAGGTAATTCTTCTGAGCCTGAAAATATTACAAATTTTGGGTGAGTTTTGCTAACTAAGTGAGTGACCATCCTTGATGGCTCATTCAATCATATAACACATACAGTTCATATAATCACATCATTCACGTCATTTCATTTATAATCAAGTTAATCACTAACATTTCACAATCTTGTAACCACATTCACACTTGTTCATTTAGCACATAGCATCACATATCACTTTCAAAGCAATCATATTGATAATTTCCTTCTTATGAAATACACATATCATTTATAAATGCAATGCACATGTGACTCGCTTCTATTTCTTATTTTGTTGTGTCGAAGTGCATTTTATTAACTCATATCTCTTGTGGATACTGAGCTGACCCATATCCCTCGTGGATATCGAGTTGTATCATATAATGTCCCATATCCCTTAGTAGATGCCAGGAACATTCACATTGAGCCTGAGGCTCTTTTTCACATTCTAAGCTTTAAGTTCTTTTTGGTGACAACACTAGTCACAACTACCTTTATTTTTTATGCATTTATATAATGGAATGCATCGTATACATATATTTTTAATCAGTCACATGATTTCAGATTCACAATCACTTTCACATTTATCATCGGACCTTAGTCCGGCATTCAACAATTAAGTTGAGAATCACTTTTCTTATTCATATGCACACTCACATTCAGAATACATTTATCATCAGACCGTGGTCTAGTATTCAACATAAATGTTGAGAAACACTTATTTATTCTCATTCATATATAAGTAGCACTTCAATATCACATTTATGCATCAAGTCTCGGACCTTCATTGTCTGGCATCAACATAAACAAATCACATTCATATCAATTATATTCACGTTGCATAATAATCATAACCGTAGTTATTCAATGCAGAAATTGAAGTTCATAACAACTAATGAAATGAGACCATCTAGGTTGACTCACAATAAACTTAAGATTAGCATTAGCTTCCATGATCTGGAAATGTCTAAATGCAGATGTTTATACTGCACATCAAAATTATGCAATATAAACATTGCACACACACATTAAAAACTTAGCACAATTATAAGTATTCAATAATGCACAATTCACAATGCATGTTCATGACAATCCCGGGTATTGCTCTATCATCCTCATCATATAGACATTCATTTATCCAAACTCACGTAAGTATCATTTATGCATAGGGTTTATGTTTCAACTAAACCATTATAATCACAATTTCTTTCTCCCTTGGTTAAATTTAGATTTTTCTAGAATTATCAATTTGGGTTAAGTTTTCATATTCCTTATGATCTCAAAATGAAATAATTTGGCAACATTTTCTCTAGAAACTTGTTCTCTATTGTATTAAGTTTCTAATGACCCCAAAATCATTCAATTTGGTTCAGTATTTTGAAAGTTATTCTCCAAATATTTTTATACTGTTCTCATCCTTAAACAGTACATCATACTCAACTTCAATCAAGACATTTAAAGTCTTAGAGACTGAATTAGAATTCGATTTCTTCATACAGTCTGTATAACTGTGTCTCTAGTTTACTCTAAATTAAAAAACATCTCATTTGGAAATCAAGAGGTCAATATATAACTGAAATACCAAAGCCTATTCAGTGAAATCATACCAGTTCATACTATTCCAATAGACTCCCTCATTTTAATTTAATCAATCTTCTTCAAATCAATTCAGAATGCTACCAATTTTCATGGAGAGGTATTATAATATGTTAGGAACCTACGGGTTCAAGATTCAATTCATTTTTATGTCTAGAGAAGAAGTTATTGTCAACAGAAGCAAGACTATTTAGTTTGGAAGATGCTCCCGGGCGCATATACTATTAAAGAGCACAATGTCATGATGTGACAAATAAAACCAATAAACACTCATGGACATGAGGAAGAAATTTCATGGGTGTGAGTGAATTGTGGGTGTAAGGAAAATCATGGGCTTGATGGACTCACGGGTGTGAGGAAGGAAAAGTCACGGGAGTGAGGGACTCACACCTATGCACACTCAACCAGACCCATCACACGTTTTTCACTCTATCTCTCTCGAATGATTTCAGATGGCTAAGATATTTTGTGCATATGTTGGTTTATGTGTTTCAAGTTCAATGGTTCAAGTATGATTTCATTTGGAGGTCGCACAAAGGAGATATAGTCAAAATACCGAAGGATGTTGCATCAGCCTCAACCTCTGAAGTCACGTTCGTGCTTATCTTGGCTAGCAACATGCAAAGTTCCGATCGCGATTTGTGGCAATCGCGAATTTCTAGTCACACTACCTCCTTTTTAAAATCTATAACTTTCAATCCAGACATCTAAAAATTTCAAACTTTATATCATTAAAAAGATTTTAAAAAGGATCTACAACTTCGATGAAAACCCCAAAGAAATTTTTTGCTCTTAAAAGGTCAAAATTTCAAAGTAATATAGTTGTTCCGTATGTACATCCCATGCTGCATCACTGACTTATAATGATCATATCTATTAGTTCCAATATCCAAGAATTTCATACTTTATATCATTAGAAATCTAGAAAGATTAACTATAACTTCTAAGAAGACAACTTTATCTAATTCAACCTGGATCAATACAGTTTAGTCATGGAAATTTCAGACCAAAATTATCTTCTCTAACATATCTTCTTCATTCTTTATGTTTCTTCTTTCATTTTCCTGCACTTTCCTTCCATTTACATTCTCCATTTTCATTTTGCAGTATTAACTCCCATTCAGCTCAAAACATTCACAAATAAAAAAATCATCAAGAATAGAAGAAAGTCATTCACACATTTCACCATTCTCCGCTCTTTCTTCACTATCATTTTCCTATATTTTCATTTTTGCATTCTCTTAATTCTTTTCCTCTAATTATCATTTAAACAATCTCTCTCGTCTTAGACCATCGACTTACAACTATTCTTCAACTCTAAATTGATTCTTTTGTTCATCCTTAAAAACACTAATATATTAACATATATGCATACATTCACAGTGAAGAGAAATAGAGCATATCTGAATATCATCTTTTATAAATTTCTACACTAATCCCATACATTCAACTCCAAAAATCATTTCTACACTATCTTATAACAGAATAATCATCAAATACGAAATGACAATATATCTAGATTTTCATTTTATTGACACAGTATTCATGAAAATGGCCATTATTTTCATGCTTATGCAATGTCTAATAAATCATCAAATTTATCTCATATTCATACTTATCATAAGGATTAACATGATACTTAAATCTTCAAAATCTTCAAATATCAACAATCCCTAATTTTCATGCAACTCACGTACACTTTGTAGGGTTTGGCAAGTTTTGGTTTTTCTTAAGGCAAAGGGAAGGAAACCGAAGTTGGGAGTAGTAAAAAGATACATGAAAACAAGGTTTAACTATGGTGGAGTTTTTGATGAAAAACTCTGTGTTGAAGAAAATCTTAAGAAAAAGGCTACGAGGAAGATGTAAACAAGAAGACAGTGCTTGGTCTTTCAAGGTTAAGAAATTTTAACTTAAAACTTAGACACTTGTCCAGTTCTTAAGCTCTTAGCTAATTTCCTAACTAGCTAGTTCTTATTGAAATAGTTCCCTTAACTCTAATCCTTTCCTTACAATTACCTCCAAAATTTTTAATATCATCTTCTTACAAATTCTAAAGTCATCTATGAAAATTTGAAAGTCATTTTTTTAAACAATTCTCCAATATCATTTGATTCCTATTTCTATTTTCCATAAATCAATTTACGTGCCAATTGGCATTTTTCCTTGTCCAATAATAATCAATAATTTTGGAAATTATTCCTAAAATTCACCAAAATTCAAAATTAACAAATACACTAACTAATTAAATTTTTAATACAATTTCACAATTCTCATAACATCTCATCACAATTTAATTATACCTCTAATTATCCATGAATACATGTGCAATCATTTAAATGTGTGAAAAAATTCACATTCATATGTGTGTATGCTAATATTATGCATGAGAATGAAAATACATTTTTTTAATCTCTCAATGATCTCACATACACCGTATTGTGGGTTCTAACTTTTAATATAAGAATGGGATATTACATTTCTCCCCTCCTTAATAAATTTCGTCATCGAAATTCTTATCTGATTGATTAAGAAGGTAGGGGTATTGTTTCCTTAAATACTCTTCCGTTCCCCATTTAACTTCATCACTTGAATAATTTCTTCCAATTAACCATAGTCAATGTAATCAATCAATCCTCTAATTATATATTCAGATACCATACTATCTTTATTGCTTCCTCAAAATTTTTCACTTCCTGAGTCGATAATACCAATATCAAATTATCTTAATATTTCTTAGCATATTCACATATAACACATTATAAATCTAAGACATCTTTATTGGTACTACAAAACATATGATAATGGCCTTATGCTCTATATAACATCATGTGGACCAATACATTTCGAGCTTAGTTTATCCTTTTTCCTAATCTGAATACATCCTTCCAAGGTGATACCCTCGGAAGCATTTCATTTTTCACTTCTCTTTAGTGTTAATACAGTCAACTCTTATGTCTACCTCATCATGTTCCATAACTTCAATGTTGATCCACCACATCCATTTATCTTTCTTAAATCACTTAATTTCTGACACAGATCAATTTCACTAATCCACAGTGTCTCAAATCGATTATGGCCTTTATCCATTTTTAGCTTGTCTTTATTTCAATGTAAGGGTGAACGACTCTTTTGTCGTATAATGCCCCATATAGTATTCTAATGATATCACTCTAATAACGATTGTTATGCTTGTAATCAATCATAACTACACATTGATCTCATGTTCCTATGAAGTCCAAAATATTGGATTTAAGCATATCCTCAACATTTAAAATTGTTGGCAATTTAAACATTCAGTTACTTGTTTCTAGATTCTTAGCCGTCAAATGTAGTTTCGGCACATTTCTACTAGGATGTATAGCTTAGGTTGATACTTATGCTTTTCCCTATTAATATCTTTGCTCAATCATCTTTATTGGTTACATATGACTCAAAATTCATATTTGCTTTCAATTCCTCACTAAGATTCAAATTTCTGGATCCTCAATTTGGACTTTGCTAAACTTTTCATACTAATTGATTTTAAACTCCTATGTAGCTAATAATACTCTATGTTACCCCAAATTCAATTCGATATTCTACGCTCGTTATTGCACTGGATTTCATAACCTCAATATCCAAATTTATGATATACTGCTATTGAATTTTCTTTTCAATGCATCATATTACCATCCTAGCTTTATTAGGAAATACTCCTTTGTACCATCATAATCTTTCAGTAATTCTACCCATTGTCTCTTTTTTTTATTTAATTCTTTCAAACTCGATAATTGCCTCAAACATAAATGATTGGTATAAAATTATAAATGTCTCTGTACATATAATGTCTCCGAGCTCTCAAACCAATTACTGTAGTAGCAAGTTTCTAAATCATGTATCAATAATCAGTTCATGAGACTTAAACTATCTACATGCATAAGAAATCACTTGTTTATATTACATTAAATTTCATCCTAATTTCTTATGTGAGACTTCATTATATATGAACTAATCTCTAAAACGAAACAATATAATTACATCAGTGTTATAATTCATTGAGGATTCTTTATACATTCATCAATCCATACAATTTACATGTTTTCCCTCATACATTCTTGTCAAAGGAGTAAGATCAGTAAAAACTCTTTAATAGCTTCTAGTAGTGTCCAATTTCTAGCTAATTTTAGAAAACTCTAGATCTCTTATATATATCTTAAAGTTTCTCACTTCTTTATTATCTCTATTTTCTCTGGGTCTCCCAATATGCCATGTTTAGATACTATACAACCTAACATTTTTGTTGATCAAACTAAGATTCATTCTTATTGACCTTGGCCTATAATTGTTTCTACCTCTATGATATGTAAAATTTCCTTAAGTATTCAAAATGTTCTCTCTACTTTTTGAATACACTCAAAGAACCATCTACGATCGTAGTCGCTAATTGATATTATTTTGCTTGGATCACTTTAATCTTCAATACCATAATACTATCGGGGCATGGTTAACTCTAACAAATATAATCCAAATTTCCTTGTGCCCATGATTTGTTCTTGTAATTCTTTAAGTATCTAATTCCTTAATAAGGTAGTATTATCTCATGGTACTTTCAATTTTCCCAAGTGACTTATTCTCTTAAATGATTTTCCCAATTCATCCTATTTCCTCTTATTTCACATTGACTTGTTCTAACGCCTGTTCATTCTTA
This sequence comes from Erythroxylum reticulatum, assembly GCA_025504915.1. Taxonomy (NCBI): domain Eukaryota; kingdom Viridiplantae; phylum Streptophyta; class Magnoliopsida; order Malpighiales; family Erythroxylaceae; genus Erythroxylum; species Erythroxylum reticulatum. The sequence goes on from JANSVA010085268.1 coordinate 10,250, forward strand.
CTAGTTTTTCCACATGATTTAATTTATTTGCAATTTTAACTTCCTGTGTTTGTAACACATTAATCAAATCAAATTTGTATCTCCTGAACATATTTACACAGAATGTAATGAGGACCTATATTCTCCTCTTTTTAGCAATTAATGTGTCCTCAAATTCCATAATCCAATCACATAGTTGGATATTTTTAGTAGCATATTCTACCTCTTATGTCTAAGTCCCCGCTAGGGATATGACTCTAATATTCACTTTTGATTCATTACATATTCATTTCTAATTTGTTTCTCCATTGATAATTCTTAAATTGAATCATCTGATCAACTTAACCTAATTCAGGGAAATTCTTCTTTGAAAGAAGATTTCTTGTTACTATCATTGACACTGTTCATGAAATCCTTATCAATCAATTATTTTCATCATTACTTTTCATCCATTCTTAGTATCTCAAGAAGATCAATTTCAACCATTTCTTATACAGTCATAAGTTTCTAGTCATCAAAACTCAATGATGTAGTAGACACGATCACATATGCTTAGGTTTGTATCATCAAAGTCATCCCATTTTATCTAGGGATTTATTTCGAAAAAGTCACCAATTTATATCTTACTTTAATGATACTTTGATCTCCGTTGATCCTAGATAATATCTCTCCCTTTATCCTTGCCATGATCAAGGTTTCCTTGCATTGACATATGCTAACATCAACTTTACGTCAATTTGTCAGAATTTACCTCTTCTACTTTTACATCATTTCATAATAATTCAACTACCATATGGAGTGCATTCACTCTTCCCATTTGATTCATTATCTTTTTCTTAATCTCATGCGTATATAAAATCCTCTTTTGTATGCATTTCTAACTTTCTCCTTAACACATCATTCATCTCTTGTAAATCAATTATGTCTACTTCATGTCCCTTTTATTCTTTCCTCATTTCTATCTTATCTTCCTATTGTCATTTATTTCATCTTCCACATGTACCTCCTCAATC
>JANSVA010085392.1:0-11238 GCA_025504915.1 Erythroxylum reticulatum
AGATGGTTAAAGAGTTGAATTTTTGATCTAAAACTTCCATCAATTTTTTGCGCTAATATAGAGAGACTTAGACAAAGGTACCAGTGGGTACCAATGTTGAAGAAGGGAAATACTAGTTAGCTGATAGGATCCTTAACTAGATTAGGTAAGCCTTAATTGCTAAACATCAGAAGTTTACTCTCTCTCTTGACATAAAGGGTAGATGGAATCTTTAATGCGAATTATCATGTTGTTATAATTAGTTAATTTTCCTAATTTATTTTACTTGTATGTAGAGTATTTGACTTGAACTCATTGCAATGTTATATTAATTTTGTCTGTAAATAACGCAATATTCTTTTTCTAAAAAAATATGTTAAAACATAAACTTGATTAGTTTAATTTCAATATGATAAATGAACTTAAGATTTAATCAAATATATGTCTATTCAGAACATTTATTTAGAATATGCACGCAACAATTGTATTAAATAGTTTATGACTGGAAGAAGTGTGTAGAAAATTAATGAACTGAGAGAGTTAAGAATATAGTAATGAGGAGAAGAGAAATAAGTGGACTGTGCAAAACCCTTTTTTGGAGCCTGCATAGAGAGGAGGATTTTTCTCACCCATTTTGTGTCAACTCCAAATTTCAATTTTATAAAATACAAGTTAATCTCTTAAAATCCTTTTTATTACTAGTAAACGAGTTATTCTTCCTCCTTCTAACACTAAAAAAATTTATTTGATGAGCAAAAGAAATTAAATAATATGAAAGTCTCTAATATATCTTTACCAAAATTTTTATTATTGATAAATTTTGAGTAGGAGGTTATTATCTGTTTCGGATCAATTATCTACTTATTTATGCCGTAGTCTAGGCCGAAAAGGCTCCAGAATTTCTTAAAATAAACTAAAGAGTTGTTAGAATTAAGAGCTATGATATATCAGTTTTGATTGTGGTTAGTACAGTGAGATATTGCAACATAGTTCACAGTGGAATACGGTTTGAATAAAATTTCTGTTACTTGTAAGTTTAACAGGAGATGTTGTGTTGCAGAATGTGAGTTTGGACTATGATCAACGTGTTAACTTTGGGTGCAGAGAAAAGGGACATTGGTATATACAACAATACACATTATATTAATTTGGATTTCATACAGCAAGCAGCAAGGTAGCATTAGGAAGTAGGTAGCACTACATACACGAGTACAAGAGGAGCAAATCAAAACTTCACCCTCACACAAGAGGAGCAAATCAAAACAACTTCCAGCAGCAAGTTAATTGAAAGACCACTTATTTCACCAAGGAGAAAGTTTGCAATTTGATTGCGACAAACACCAGAGAACACGGATCATAGTCACCTGTTAAACTCAGTTAATCCTGAAACAAGAGTGGAGAAAGATCATAATTTGCTACGAAAATGACTCATTAACAGAAGCAAAATTTACTGCAAATTGAAAAGCAGTCTAAAAATCTAGTTGTAACTTATATTAGTCGTTGACAGACATACTCATTGCAGTTGGCAGAATGTGGGAGGTTGAAAGAAATCCCGATCATATGGCACTCGGATGGAAGTGAAAGTGCATTGCTTAAACTGTCGGAATCAATTGGAACTCCCCTGAAATGTGATTCCAAATAACGGCAAATATCTCGACGGGCGGTTGTTGTCGTGGCAGCTTTCTAACAAGTTCCTTCAATCCGTTGCAGCAATCAGGAGGAACTTCACCACCTCTTTCTATATAGCTTAAGCATGGTTTTACCTGTTCGCATGATATTGCGGTCACAGGTACCGCACCCATCTCGCAATGCACATCATCATCAAGCAAACCATCTTGACAACTACAGAACTTGCCATTTTCAGAAACTAACAACAAAAACAACAGAAAAGCACTAATTAATTAAGCTTATAGTTCAAAGATATGCCAATGGATGATTTCTATGCTGCTTTAGTTCTGGTGTTTATATTCCAAAAAAAACTGTCGAGTGTCATAAGAAAAAAAGATGCTATGGTTGAATGCGATAAATTCTGATTTATTAAAAGGAGGGAATTTTGTACTGAATGGCCAATTTGATTATTCGCGTGTAATTGAAAGATTTGATGAACGATTAATTTAGGCTCCAGCACCCGGTAGTTTGGTTAAGTGTTAGGTGTCCAAGTAAAACTAAGGAAGACACGATCTCCTCCATGATCCAATGGGATCTCCATTTAAGGCACTAAGATTGAGCAAGTTACACGTTTGATGTTACTCTATACTAGCATCCCAAGGGTGACGTTTAAATAGTTAACATGTCGAAATGCTATTTCTATTTACCCCTCTTTAAGCAGTTTAAAAAATTATTATGTGGAATAAATTTGTTAAGAAAAATCTTATTTTTACTATACTCATTAATTTGTGTGTAAACGCATGTGGAGATGGTATTTAATTTCTAAGTATCCCTATTTAAACACTTAAAATTATATACAAATTTTACGAAAAAAGTATGTAAAATGTATTATGTAGAATAAACACTAAAAGAAAAATCTCATTTATACCATAATCGCATCAATTTGTGAATAAATGCATACTTTATTTTGTTTCTCCTATTCTTTAAGTTCTTAAAAGACAATACTATGCTGTTTTACTTCTCTTATTTTTTTTATTTAGAAAACAAAATATAACTCCTATACTTAGCAAATTTATTGTCAAGCTTCAACTTATACAAATCATTTGTAAGAATAATATAACTAATTAATAAAGTATTCTTAAATAAATTAAAACGTTCATGTTAAAATTCTCCTTTAATTTCAATAATATCAAAATTCAAAACATAAATTAAATTTTAATTCCTGAAAGTTGAAGTTACATAAAGAGTTTCTAAAAGATTTAGTTGATAGCTATAGCCCAAGGTTATGTAATAAGCCATTATGCTTTCAACTAGAGTGTTCATACAGTTTTGTAAAAGAGAAAATTTTTATTTAAATTTATGGTTAGGATCGCGTAAAATCTTTATATCATATTGGAAACATGAGTAATAGCACCAATATCAAGCTATGATGAATTAAAAAATTCATTCAGTTTTGATTCTGAGCATACATAAATATAATATTTACCTTTTTGTTTAATTAAAATTTAGTTTTAGACAATTTTTTTGCTAGCTTACTTTTTTACAAAATTATATTTTTCTTTACGTTGTTCTCTTTGATTCGTATGTGCTGCATTAACACTCTACTTCTTCTTAAACTTGTTAGCTTTTACTTTATTATGTTACTAACTTTTTTATGCACTAGGGTAACAAAATGACTCCCTTGCTTCTTTACACTTGCTTCCTCGTAAGTAAGCCTACTAGACAATTCATTAACATTCCACTTCCCTTCATAATGTTGTAGTTAATTTGAGTAAAAGATCAACGAACTTAAAAAATAAATTGTACCATAAAAGAATCATCAGTTGTCGTTACCATTGTCTTTAGCCTTGTAACAATATTAGTCATCTAATAATATGGTCACATATACTTTGCAACTTAGTATACTTCATAACCGTAAGTTCTACTATATGGGTAACGCCAAGTGATTTGTCTATAAAATGAAAAAAAAAATCCTTTCATAAAATTCATTTCTTTTGCATTTTTGACATTTAGAATAGTTGTGCTAATGTTGTTAGTGATAGTCATTTTCATTATTATATTGCTCAATCAACTACAACAATTGATAACATGTGATTTGGTTATACCAATTGGACTTATCTATGTTGTTTTGAGTTGGTTTTGGTGTTCAATTGGTAAAAATAATATTTATTTTATTTTATAAGGTGACAAGTGAAGATTGCAACAAATTTGGATTGAAACATCTAATTGGAGTATCTTTTTCCAAAGTCATGAATATTGGGAAAAGATGACAAATTGCTAAAGCAATTATGGTGAGATAAAGCCTAGAGCTAGATTCACTATAAGAAGTTAGGTTCCATTAGGAGACTTATTCCTAACCTTATTATGTAGGGGTTCTGATTTATTTAAAAGATTATCTCTAGAATATTGAAAGAAGTGAGTTTTTGGGTAAGAGAAGAATAAGAGGACGTTATATATACTCTCTATATTATTCCTTTTTGTCTTTGTTGAAAATTGGAGACTAAGGACGGAGCAAAGGATTAGAAACTAAAAGTAGAGCCTACGAGAACTTATATCAAATATTGGAAACTAGGGATGACAAAAAGATATTTTCTTTAATTTTTTAAGAGATAATACGTAGTTGTTTTATTTATCTTTTATTTTATTTAGAAAACAAAATATAAGTCCTATATTTATCAAATTTGTTTTCAGGTTTCATCTTATACAAATCATTTGTAATAATGATATAACTTATAAATAAAGTATTCTTAAATTAAATAAAACATTCATTTTCAAAATCCCTTTTAATTATAGTATATCAATTTTAAAGTAGATATTAAAATTTTAAAAATTGAAGCTACATAAAGAGTTTCTAAAAGATTTAGCTAATGACTATAGCTCATGGTTAAATATTATGTCATTATGCCTTCAATGAGTGTCTTAATAATAAAACATTCATTTTCAAAATCTCCTTTAATTTTAATAATATCAATTTTAAAATATAAATTAAAATTTTAAAATTGAAGGTACGTAAAGAGTTCCTAAAATATTTAGCTAATGACTATAGCTCAAGGTTAAAAAATAAGTCATTATGCCTTCAATTAGCGTCTTAATACTATTTTCATAAAAGAGAAATTTTTTTATTTAAATTTATGGTTAGAATCGTACAAAATCTCTGTATCGTACTAGAAACATGGGTAATAGCCCAAATATCAAGTCATAACGAACTAAAAAACTTCATATAAGTTTGATTCTAAACATACATAAATGTTATTTTACCTTTCGTTTTGAATTAAACTTTAGGTTTTGGACAATTTTTATACTATTGTCCAAATTTTTACATAATTATATTTTTTCTTCCCTTTGATTTGTATGTTTTGTATTGATAAGCTACTTCTTAAACTTTTTGGCTTTTACTTTCAGTCTGTTACTAAATTTTTTATGCACTAGGATAATGATTGCCTTGCTTCTTTGATGTTACTTCCTTATGAAAAGGCCAAATAAAAAATTCATCAACATTTTACTTTCATCTTCATAATGTTGTAGTTAATTCAAATAAAAGATCAATACTTAAAAGACAACAAGCTTAAGATAAATTATCCCATAAAGAATCATCAATTGTCCTTACCAATGTTTTTGTTGTTATTACAATATTAGTCATCCCAATAATGCAGTCACATATACTTTGCAACTTAGTATACTTCATAATCATAAGTTTTGCTATAAGGGTACTAGCAAGTAACTTGTCTACACAATGAAAATGTTCTTTTATAAAATTTAAGTATTCATTTGCATTTTTTATTTTTAGAATAGTGGTGTTAATGTTGTTAACAATAGTTATTCATATAAACATGAGACTAAATCAGTTAGAACATTCTTGTACCTTATGATATTACTTCTCTTCCTCATTACTCATATCTATTTGAACCAATATAAGCTCTAATACCTAAGAGAAAATTGAATTTTCACTATATTTTTATAAATAAAAACCATTAAAAATGGTAATAGATGAACTTATGAATGAAGAGAAAAACCTATAAAAATTATATATAAATGCTCATATTATGTACAAAAATTCACTTGTAGATTTAAAATAACAATTAAAAGTATATTATATCATTGATTGGCTTTTTCTAAGTTAGCCAAGGTTAAATTAATCACAAGTTTATGGTGTAACTATGGTTAGTATCGGTAAGTACGGGTCAATCCCACGAAGACGATGAATACTAGTAATTATCATTATCCTATTACTTAGTCTATGTATTTGATATCAATTTTTCATATTGAAGAAAATATACTAAAGTAAGTAAAATAAAATAGGTAGTGATTATAGCCTATAAACACACTTGGTGCAAGTTAAGTACCAAATATATAATAAAAGTTTAAAATATCAAGAAAAATACATTAAAAATGGGGAATAAATATGATCAAATATGTATCTATCAAACATCCTAACACTTAAACTTTTACTTGTCCTCAAGCAAACCATAATCAAAATTATAAATCTTACACATCAATCCATCTCCAATCTTAATCTATCCATTCATACTATACATCACCATATCATATTGAATAAAATTAACATATAAGTATAATTAAATTATGCTAAAATTAACTTTACTAAGCAATATTAATAGTAATCACATCATCACCTCATTGAAGTCAAAAGCATTAATCTTTACACCCTCACTATTATGTCACTTAATACACTATAGTGTTTACAGTGCAAAGTATCAAAACTCTCAATCAATGCATAATAGAACTCTTACCATAAACTTAAAGTAAAATAACATCTCCACCATTTATGTAAATTAGAAAAAAAATATCAAAAGGTCTTTAAAAGGTTGTAACGAGGCTTAGGTAAGGTATGATTGGCATAATAAAAAGGTTGATTTGAAGGAAATTTACTGAAAAGAACATTATATAAAAGTTATTCACAATACACATAGCTCCTTTCATTACAAAACTAATGGTACTATATACTTATTCTATCTTCTTCTCTTCATATGTGTGTGTGTGTGCATTTTTCTCTTTTTTGAACAATCAAACCAAATATTTAGTTTCAAAATTCAAGAAATATTGGACCATTCAAGAATTTCAAGTCTTAACAAGTAAATAATGTAAATAACCGTTATGGTTCAAAACAATAAAAACGTATTTAAATAAAAATAGGATAAAGGTTAATATGTGGGTTTAATAAATGAAACAAGCTAAGGCTCAACTTGGTTATTCTTAAAGATAAATTTAACAGTATAGTAATTTTTTTACAAATAGGCTTAAACAAGTTGTTGAATCTAAGTGCCTTCATCATGTCAATGCTTCTATTTTAACAAATATGGTCTTAATATGCATAACAAAAGCAAGTTCTAGATTTATTCTACCATATATGATAGCACATATGAAAGAATAATAAAAGCTTAAAAATTTCGAAACTTTTGCTCTTAGGCTCAAATTTTCACAAAAAATGGGTATTACATGTATAAATAATATGTAATATCACTCAACTTGAATATTTCATTCATTTTAAATATTTGAATTACAGAAATAATTTTATTCTGACTCTCATTCATTTGCATACCAATTCAATCAATATTTAACAATGAAACACAACATTCATGGACAGATTTCAATGAATTCAAGATTTCAGTTCATAAAATTTAATAATCAAGACTATAATAAGCTTAAAGAATTCGTTAAAGATTTATTAAACCCTTCCCCAAATTTAAAATTGTACATTATCCCTAATGTACACAATATATATAACAAGGTAAAAGTTTAGTGGTACTTTCCTGAATATGGCAATTTTTTGAAGTCAGATCCATCCAATGTAGACTACATCCTTGCAAAATATAAGAAAAAGGGATAAAAAGAACATTGAAATAAAATCCTATACTAACTCACAAAGTAGAATCAAAATGAAATATTGAATGGAAATTGTACATTGAAATAAAAAGAACATCGAATGTATACTACATCCTTGCCTCTCATATAGCGTTTGTTTAACATCGTTAGTGTTGGACCCCAAAATTTTTCCTTTTATTTTATTTATTCATTAATTGATTTTATTTATTTTCTTAGAATTTAGTCACTAATTTAGCAAGCATAAGTAGGAATTAGAATTATTGAATGGAAATGTTAGAATTAAGTTAGAGTATAGTATGGCATTTAAGAGAATAAAAATTTAGTAGATAAATTAAATGAAGGAAAGGTAAAATTGGAAGACTAAATAAATGAAGGGTCAAATGGGAAGGACAAGACCAAAATGTGGTCTTGAATAAATCAGAAAGAAGAAGAATAAAGAAGAGAAGAGAGAATCATGAGAAGCTAAGAGAAGAGAGCAAAAGTGTAAAGAAGAAAGAAATAAGAAGAGAAGAAAATCGTAGGAAGCTAGGAAGAAAGAAGGAAGAAGATTTGGGATAAGTTTAACATAAGTTCATCTTTCTTCTTGCTAGGTAGAAAAATAAAAGGGATTAGAGAGTGAAATAGATTTCTGTTGGAAGAAAGAAGAGAAACCATGCTGATTTTCATAGATTTCTAAACTATGTTTTGGTTTTTTAACCTAGATGGACTATGGGTAGCTTAAGTTTAAGCTTAATTTTGTCATTTTTTATTGTTTAAGTTTTACGAAATTTTCCATTTGAATGTTGTGTTGAATGAGAATTTGGTTTGTTTTAGGAAATCAAGAAAATCTTACCCAACAGTAAGAGGAAAGGCACAGTTGAACTTGAATTTCTAAGCAATTTAGGTGGGTAATATGTTTATAGTTGTTGTTGAGATGGGAAAATTGCTTACTTGTATATGTGTATGCTTGTATACTCAATTGCATTGAATTTGAGTTGTTGTGAATGTGGGAAAAATAAATTATGATGCATTATCATGTTATGCCTTGAAAGATGCTATAACATTTCATATATTTGAAAAAGAGGAAAAAGCAAGAGATGTATGAAAGTATGAATATATGTAATGAATTGAATTAAGCGTAGAATTTTCTTGTGTTTGGGCAAGATAGAAATCATTTTGTTTGTCATGTGCACGTTGATTAAGCCTTCTTTTGGCTGCCCGCTTATGGCATATGAGATCCTAAGATTGAACTCATTTTATTTACGGTGTATACTTTAGTTTCTCCATTCGACCCATAGGACTCTTGAGCAATTTGTTTGTGCATTTTATCATTAACATTTCAAGTATGATGCATTTGAATGATTATGTTTTTATGGCGAAATATACATGTTATGTGTTATGTGATAACTTCCTTAACTTTGAGTTGTTGAGCTAGAATTGTGGATGAATGAATGGTTAGAGTAAAATGAGATATAGATGTTTATATATTGATATGTACATATATATATGCTTGATTGTGTAGCTCATCACCAATGGCTATAAATGTATTAGCCACTAAGCTTTGTAGCTCAACCTACTATTTTCTCCTCAGGTGCAGAATGCGAAGATTGTTGATCTTTACAAGGCATTTGGAAACTCTGAGATAGCTACATTTAGTAACTAAGTTGGCTCAATTACGTTTGGATAGCTTTAGCAGTATATCGAACATGAGCATCCATATGTATTTTGTATTAAGCTAATGATGTAGTGTTGATATGCAACTAAAGCTTTGTTCAAAATCTATTTTGATTTAGTAATGAGATTCAGAATTAAAGAAGTTCCTTTTATATATGTTTACATTTTTCTTTGGTGAAGTTGTTGATGGTTGTGGGAAATTGGTAATGTGTAAGTGTAGAGTTTTGTGTTTGAATGTTAGGTTCTGGGTTTTAGAACTGAATGTTTCGCTAAGGTGAAGCTAGAACTTTTGTTACGGTGAACCTTTTCTAAAAGGCATTTTTAGCCTGACCTCGTCACTTCGCCGCGACGAAAGCTAGACTTTCACTGCGGCATATTTTTCTCAAGAGGTACTTAGATTTAATCTGGGGACTTTGTTGCGACAAAGCCAAACTTTCATCGTGGTATATTTGTCCTGAAGGGTGACTTTGGTCGACCTTGAGTCTTCACTGTGGTGAACTTCTCCCAAACGGTCCTCACAAATATTTTAATAGTTTCGTGGTGGCAAACGTATACTTTGTCGCGATGAACTCGCCAATTGCTACTGTTGAAATTTTACCTTTAATTGAAGGTTTTGACTTTCTTTTTACATGATCCTTACCCGATCGCCTTGAGTGGTCATCTTGGGATAGGTAAGGGGACCCGACCCTAACATTGTTTAGTATCATAGGTTAGGATTTTTAGGGATTCCTAGTGTAACATCTCGTGTCCATATTAAGAGTTAGAACCCCAATTTCAATAATGGAGAGAGTAGCAATGTGAGAGTTAGAAAAATTTGCATTTAATGCTCAGTAGAATGTCAGCATACATGCATGTGAATTTGAATCTTTGCACATATGAAAATAATTGTACATGCACTTATTAACATTTTGGTATATTGAATAGTAATGGGATAGATTGAGGATTGTGGTTATAGTGAATAAGTAGAATGAAATGGAGGAGAAAGATTAGAAATAAAATTTAAGTGTTGGATTTAATGAAGGAAAATACGTCTGAGAAGTTTACTGAGAATATTTAGTATGATAGTTTTAGATAGAGGAGTGGAAAGTTATGGTCTTTATAAGGGGAAGATGTTCAGGAGCATAGACGTCTCGTCTGTGATGACGTCATATCATCTATGATAACGTCATTCATCTTAAGAGATGCATCGTCTGTGATGACGTCATCTCATTTTTGATGATGTCATTCTTCTTAAGAGATGCATCGTTTGTAAAGATGTATCATCTGTGATGATGTCATGTCTTAAGAGTTGTATTGTCTGTAAAAACGCTTCGTCTTAAGAGTTGTATCGTCTTAGGTTGACTTTTGCTTCGTCTTAAGTTGACCATCTGTATCGTCTTAGGTTGACTTTTGCTTCATCTTAAGTTGACCATCTGTATCATCTTAGGTTGACTTTTGCTTCATCTTAAGTTGACCATTTGAATCATCTATTTTGCATTCGTTTGCTCTTTCCATTAGTCTATTTTTTCGAATCGTCTACTCTGAGCATTCGTTTGCTTTAGTATTCATCTACTCTTTTCATTCATCTGCTTTTTTGAATTGTATGCTTCCCAATCGTCTGCTTTTGCATTCGTCTGCTCTTTCCATTCGTTTGCTTTTTTCCCAATCATCTGCTTTTGCATTCGTCTGCTTTTTGTTTAGTCTTATATGGACAGAACCTTGATGGATTCTTTCAGCCATAACTTTGTCTTCCGACCTCCAAATGACCTGATTTTTGAAGCGTTGGATTCATAAAACATTTCTCTATCTCTATGTATAGAAATAATATCTTTTGTTTTTGATTAAAAATTATTTATCAAATGAAAGTAAGGGTATCGGTTGGAAAAGCATGAACTGGATATTTTACTTAACATGTTCCTGTATTTTGATGATATCCGGATCTATAGGATTCCAAATGAGATGATTTTAATTTGGAGTAAACTAGAGACATAATACATAGGGGAATATGTTTTTAGAAGAAAGTGTTGCAAAATGACTTCAATGTCGGGGTAAAAAGAACATGTAAAATTGACCCGAAAAGATGTATTACGGGAAAAATATGAAGTGAGTAAGGAGTTATGATTTGTGATTACAGTGGTTTTATTAAGTCATAAACTTAAGTGTAAATTATACTTAAGT
>JANSVA010085401.1:0-11238 GCA_025504915.1 Erythroxylum reticulatum
AGTACAAACCATCACTTTCATACCTGAGCAAACTCTAAAAGGATCGAAATAAAGATCAATTTGGCAAAAATTTAAAGCCTTTTATACAAATTCATATTAATATCCTTTTGGTTAATGCTATATCACGAATTCCATAGTACATTAAATTCCTTAAAAAAGCTCCTTTTGAATAAGAAGAAACTTGAGGAAGTTTCAACAATTACTGTAATTAAGGAGTGCTCTAACATCATATAGAACAAGAAAACTTAGAAGATAAAAGATATAAGGAGTTTTACTGTTGTTTGTAACATTATTAGCTTGTTAATTAATAAGCCCATTAGTGGACCTAAGAGCTAGAATTAATATGATGCCTTATCACATGTTTAAGAAATTAGATAAACCTTTAGTTTGTTGATAAATTGATTCAATATCCTATAGGTATAATAGAAGATATATTAGCTGGGGATGAAAATTTCATATTCACTGTGGACTTTATGATTTTGGATATGAAGGAAGATAAAGATGTTCCCTTAATCCTAGGATGACCCTTCCTAGTTAATGCTAAGGCATTGAGAGATGTGTATGACAGAAATTTTATCTAAGATTAAGTATTAAGGAAGTATTATTTAAAAGATTTGAAGAAATCAAATCGATCTTTGATAATCATAGTATTTGTTTCTATTTGAATGTGATTCATATGAAATTTTTTCATATTATATATGAAATAATCACACAGGATCTCATAGTGGCATGTATCATATAATAGGAATCAATGGAGATAGAGCTAATGGGTCTATAGATGAAAGAAGAATGATGAGGCAATTGATAGACATTAAAATAGTATCATCAAAAGTTTGGGTGAGGAGTTACTAAGTTAAAAGCTGAATAGAAGTCCAACTATATGACTTATGAAGAAGTACTTGTTAGGAGGCAACCTAATATTTAACTATTTTTGTTTTATTTTTGCAATGTTTAGGATCTTTAATAGGAGTTTTGAAGTGTTTCCATAGTTTCAAAATCATAGATTAAAATGCATTTTAATGAATTTTGATTACTTCCTCATGGTTTTATATTTTAGGATCAGTGTAGTATGATTTTGTAAATTCACCTTTAGAAGTCGAGAGCAACATAAATAAACATGGTTGGTAACACAACATCATATACACCCTATGTTCCCTAACGCCCTTACATATCCTTCATCTTATTAGAGCACACTAATCTCTGTTTGATAAATTGAGAGTACTAGAGATGAATATAGGGTAAACACGACATCTTATATACCACTGTTGATGAACACCTCACGTGTTAGAGTTGCGTCCTTATTACTTGAAGAAGTAATGAGAACTAATACAAAACATTACCTTAGCACTGTTTCCTATAGTCCTCATGTTTTCCATCTAATTTCATATATAAAAACAAAAACAAGTTATGCCCCTATATTAGACCAGGTAAAATCTATCACATTGCATACATAACATAGAGAATGATGAGTTATGTTTGTGTTTTTGCTAACTATAGAAGCCGATAGGATCCTTAGGAAACATATTCATAACATGATCCTTATAGCCACAGTGATTTTTAACGCATCTATATATAGAGGTCATGTTCATTTTAGTGCAAAAGTTAAATGTAGAGTTTAACTAATACAATCATAAAACTGGTCCACTTTTTGACCATGTTGGTTATATGTTTTCTTTGTTTCTTTTAGTGTTTGTTTAGAGATTTAATATGGGACCATGCTCCCTTCATGTATTCCTCATGAATTAAAAAAACTGACCTATAATAACTCTATATCATAAATTTAACTAATATGCCCTTATGTAATCACTATGTAAGCCTCATGTACCTTAAACACTAGCCTATTTTACATCTATGTTTTAAACATGACACCTAACATACTACTGTGTAAGGCCTATGCTCAATCAAGATTTAATACCATAGATAACGTTTACGATGTGACTCTCTCACATACCCTTCTAACGTTTTCTCAATTCCATTCCTCCCCTCGAGTCTTAACAAATTTTGACTATCTCAACTCTTTTTCTCCCTATTTTCATTCACCAAACATTAATATTTTAATTTTTATGCTTTATTCTTCCAAGAAATATCAAATTCTATAGAGTTAGGTTTGAGTTCAATCTAATCATCTTCTCGTATAATTTCATCCCTAATATGTGTCTAAACTCAGTATATGTTACACTCGATTGTTTAATTATACTACTCTACTCATTATGAATTGCTTTAAGGTAAATTTTTGTTTTGCATTTATGAACTTAAGAAAATCCACTCTATAGAACTATTTGGGGGTTATTTAGGTTTTAAATGGTTAAATTAAGGAGTGAATTTTGGTTTTAAAGGTTTATATGATCAATTTGCAAATGAAAATGGTTAATTGTGGTTTTGCTTAGTATGTCCTATTGTTTTCCCTTTTCATTGGGATAGGTTACCATTTTTCACTTTAATTGTGGTTATGTATAGTTATTGCATGATTAAAGCTATGGTTTGTTGAAAACTTCTCTACAGGATATTGATTGAATTCAAGAACAAATATTTATCTTTCACCTATATTTGTGACAATATTGCTTTGAATTTGATGTTTATAAATGGATATGAGTGGTGTTTGATTGATGAGGTTAACATATTAATTGTGGATATTTACATTGGCAATTATTTAGTTAACTAGGGACCTAATTAAATATAGATTCATTTCAATAATTGTAGAAATATCATTTTAATCTGTCCATTTTTATTTAAAAAAATGAGATCATATTTATCATGATTATGAGCAATTTTCTTTTCCCTTGTATAGGTTACTTATCAAATATGATGACATGATCGATGGCAGTGGTATAGAATAGGCAGGAAAAAGAGCATCCTAACAATAAGAAGAAAATAGCTACAAATCATACCTCAAAAGAAGCCACCCCTAAAGATCCAAAGCACTAACACCCATCTGCAACTAATGTCCCAAAAATAGAAATATTAGCCAATGTGCCACCTATGGAGCAGCCATATCATCCAATCCTCCACATTACGATTGCTCTTCAACTACAGTGATACTGGACTCTTTAAACAAATAAATTTGAGGTGCTATAGTATATATATTCAAGAGTCTTGAAAGATTTAGACTTAGAGACTAGGGTGCGGTAGGGGTGGATTTATTATGGTTGATTAGAGCTAATATATAGGGACCTGATATTGGAGTTTATATACATATTAAGCGGAAGAGAATTGATTGGGATACGGACTCAATCATATTATTCTGGCTATAAAGAATCCACTATCACTTTAACTACAATCAATTAAGTTTTCAAGTAAGATTCTACACCGAGAAGCATATGCACAGTATACATATTGACTGGAATTAAGTAGATTAGGAATCTCTAAATATTCATTTCATGAAATATTAGCTTTTAGTAGTTATTATGCATCCTTATTCACCTATCAAGCCTAAGG
The DNA here is from genome assembly GCA_025504915.1 of Erythroxylum reticulatum. Taxonomy (NCBI): domain Eukaryota; kingdom Viridiplantae; phylum Streptophyta; class Magnoliopsida; order Malpighiales; family Erythroxylaceae; genus Erythroxylum; species Erythroxylum reticulatum. Next base: position 3,436 of record JANSVA010085401.1, read on the forward strand.
CCTCCAACTTCCATTACCTCTCCATGAGGCATATGCATAATTTTCTCATACATTCATTATGTGTATGATAGAAGAACAATGGTGTAGTCACTTGTTGAGGCTAGTTCTTCCTTCACCATATGAGACGTAAACTATGATGCCCATTAGGATATGCTTTTATTCAGCTCATTTGGGGCTACTTACATTGATCAAACTTTGATGCAATTATTCATCAATTAGTTAGCAAGGAGAATGGAAGTGTTTGTTGATAAGTGAAAGTTAGTGGTTGTTTTCACTCCCTTTGAATCAATATGATGATTTTTAAGGGGATGAAGATGTTAAACTTGGGGTAGATGCATATAAACAACACTTTACTCTAATAAGATAACTACTTAATGTAGTTGAGAACATCATTGTACAAAGAGATTAGGATAGGGATAAGGAGTCGGAGAGAGCTTCGATACCATCCTAGCTCCAAGCATGTCACCACACACTAGAATGTATATAGAGCAGTCCATGCATTAGATTAGATACATGATAGTGAGGATAGTACAATATATGGTTTTTAAGATACTATTACCACTAGTTTATCCACCATAACTAAGTTATATATAGAGACTAAGCTAACAGCTACAAAGTCAATATCTAGTGACATGGAAGATATGACCTTGGTTAATGATGTGGACAAATCTTAGGTGAAAGTTCCCTATGTTCCTTTATCATATCCACCATCGCAGGACTGATATCTTTACAATTGTTCAAATATATTTTATTTTTCTTTTAATCCTTGTGATATCATAACTATACAGGACAACAATTTATTTTAATGAGTATTGAGGGAATTTAAAAGATCTTACAATGTTCATTTACTTTATATGAGGGAAGTACCATTTCTTTTATTTTATTTTACTCCCCTTTTTTGTTTACTTTCATTATTCTTGGGTGATATGTACATTAAGGATAATGAATAAATTAATTATGTGGGAGGGCATTAGCTAGCATGCTTATCAATTATATTATGATTAGCTTAATAAGGAGCAATTTTGGAAAACAAATTAACATTGAAATCATATTACTTGAGATAATTCATTATAATATTGATGATTATTATGGTTCAAAATGTTTAAACAATTAGTTATGAACTTTGATGATTAAGCTGGTTCTAATTTGCTTCCTTAATTTTTAGAATGGATACTTGACTTGCATGATGATACTTTTTATGTAATTTATATATATATTAAGTTAAGCACAAATTCTATTTCCTCATATTCAGTATCCTAAAAGAAATATAAATAAAAAAGCATAAAATAAATTCACTCCACTGGCTTCAAAATATAGTTAAAACTAAATAGTGGTGCTAGTAGACATTTAAAACAATGACCTAATTGAGTAACCGAGAGCATTTATGACAAGATTTCTATCCTCATTTTCATATTAAATGACTTTCAAATAAGCTATAAATGCTCTTGTGTGTTGATTTAAATTTAAATTTTGTAATTGTCATTTAGTAAGGCTTATAATATTTTTCAAATTGAAATAATTTTTTCACATATGTTTATTTGATGTATTAACGTGAATTTCAAAAAATGAGTTGAAGTTTAGAAGGAGGAATTGATTTATATCTTGATGGAATTACCTAAATGTCTAACAATTTGATAAACTTTGCATCCAACACGTAGTGCACAATCCTAGTTAATATGTTTGATTTGTTAAATGTTTTATAGAATTACCTCATATTTACATTTTGAATAATAAAATTAGTTTACTTAAAGATAAGTAAATGCTTAAATGTAGGGAATTTTGAAAAGTGCTAATTGAACTGTATTTTCAGCACGATCATTATGCTTGGGATTTGATGATTTTCATTGTATTTGGTTTTTAAAATGACTCAATGTAACACCCCACTACCATAGAGCATATGCTTGAACCTCTAAAGTTCATTCAAGAACATACCTTATAATAATGGCATGTTAGAGCAATCACATTCACTTATTAAGGCATCACACATAATATAAGTATTCCAAAATGATCAAACTTCTCATTTCATATATAAACATATATATACATTGTCATTACACTCCAAAATCCATGTATTCCCATTACACAACATCTGAGATCTTACTACTCAATATACAAAAGGTTCTATATGAGATGCGATATACAACCAAAAATAACCTAGCTAGACCCCTTTAGTGTCAACTGATTAGACCTTTGATCCATTTTATCCTCAGAGCATAGGTACTATCCTTCTAATCTATCACTTTAGGATTTAGAAATCCTTGAACATGAAAAACAACGTTTCAATTTCGATGAGTTTGTGAACTCAATGAGCAAATCATCCTCGATGTGCTCACTCATTCAGAACATACACATTTAAAACATATATCACCGATCAATCAAATATATTATCACATTCAAAAACAAATTCCATTTATTGCATTATCTATCATGTTTCAATAACACCTTAGGAATTACAAGCACCTGATATAATCATTTCATAATGATCCAACATTCATCTCATTCTCTCATATCAAATACATATACACAAGCATTATATATTACCATACAAACACAATTCAACAATCAATCTCGTGGAACATGTAAAGATATAGATGTCTGCACATGAGACTTCACTTTCATTTTTAATATGTTATGACCGAGTGCCTATTTATTGGCCCATATCCTTGTGGATACTGGGCTCATTTAAGATATTGTTCGATATTCCTTTATAGATACCGGGCACATTAACAACTAAGCCTGTGGCGCTTGTGCAAATTCTAAGCTTTAAGCTCTTTCAGACTAGTCACTTTGGTCACAACTCCTTTATCTGATCATGCATGTTCATGTAATGAAATGCATCATTCCATATAATATGTAATTAATCACTCTCATTCAATGTACGCAATCATTTATCACATTCATCAGACTTAGGTCTAACATTCATCTCGTAGTTGAGTACACATATTTCCTTATTCACATACAATCAAATAGCACTTCCTATACATTCCCGAATAATAACTCCTCGGACATTCAATTGTACAGAATCATTAATATCACAAATATGTCAATATCACAAAATAACTTAAGTAGAAACACATATATAGATGAGAGTACACATCTAGGTTGACTCACTGTATGCTCTAGATAGCTATTGCCTTGACAATATGGTAGTGTCTAGATGTGGTCGCTCCATGTGTGCTTCTATATGATGCAATACACACATCTATACACATCACTAAATTGTTCAATCAAATGAATATTTAATCATGCACATATATATATATATGTCATATTTAATACATGCTCAATTGACTTTCCTGGGCATGTATCCTTCATCACTAATCTTGACCATTCATATATCATATCTTGTGAAACTTAATTATCCTAAGTTCATCAATCATCTATTCATCACTCATACATTTACCAGTTCTTTCCTAACATTATACATTCACACAATTTATCAATTCTCATTCTTTCATACACAATTCATATTATTCATAAGAACACTTTTACACCATTAACAACTCATAAATTCCAAGTTGAGATATATTCATATCAAGTCAATCCATTCCTCAATTCTAACATCAATAAACATCCTAAACTTATCAATCACTTAACCACTTAATTTAGCAACCATCTAGGTTTATTTTAAGCCTCAATTAAGTCTAAAGACACCAAGGTAAGGTAACTTATCCTTGGTTGGTTAAACAATCTCACAAAATGACATTTTCTCTTGTCAAAGAAATTCCCACGATTGTGGGTACCTTTCCACGATTGTGGAAAAGAAAAACAGAAACTTTTTTCCTTTCAAACACTTCTCACGATTGTGGGTTTAGTGAACAGAAAGTTCACTACCCACTGCCATCAATTTTTGTTTTTCCAGTTTCGATATCTTCACACTAAAATCACAATAACTCATTATCAAAACATCTTCTAGCCAAACCATTTCACAGGAACCTTAATAAGACATCAATAAACATTTTTTATGCTTTATACTTTCAATAATTCGAGCTTTAAAGTCCTAAAAAAGTAGGAAATAATACAAGGTTCCTGAACAGGATTTGTCATGGATAGTATTAGGAAAACATGCATAACTTAAGCTATATTCACTATTATACCACGCCACTTTCATAGAGATCAAGCTAAGACCTATACCTACAACTTTTGTTGTTTATGTTTCTTCAAATTCTTCTTGAAAGATATGAAAAATAGGTAGAAAGAGGAAGATAGAATTGAACCCAGAATTCTGACTTACAGACCTAATTTTCCAGATTCAAGAATACTTCAACAACACCCATCTTTAGCATCAATTTACCATCATTCATACTTCAAAACTAAACTAAAATCATCCACACAATAGCTTCAAGCCCACGGTTTTTACATATAAAAAACAAGACATATTCATTAATAAATTTGCCAATACAAATCAACGTCAATCCTACATGCATCTCACCTCAATTCAATCATCATAAATGTTTCTATTATAAAAAGAAACATAAAGATCATAATTTACTTACACGTTAAACCATAAATCCACCTCAATCACAAGCTATCATCACCTTCCAAGCTTCTAAGCAAACACCAAGAACAAGATGGAAGTAGAAGGATTTCAATTACAAGATAAAGGTTGCAGAAATTTTGGCAAGATAAAGGCTACGATGGTTTGGCAAAAATTCAAGGGTTTTAAGGATTTTGTGAGGGTGTCGTTGGTAAGGGAAGGGAGAGAAGAGCCAAGACTAAAACATGAAAGAAAGTGGTCTTTCAAGAGTGAGAATCATGGGATATGTGCTTGGTGGAAAATGGCCACATGTCATGCCACATGTTCAATAAAGAGCTATGTTATGTGTCCTCATCTCATGCCACCACTTATAACCTCATAATTTGCCCAGTTGTCACTTAATGACTAGTCCCAATGTCATCCAAGAACTAGGTCATTTGTTTCCTAATTACTCTACCACATGTCACTCATTTATTTATGCATTTTTTTCACTCTCTCACAAGTGCAACGTGTCACCCTCTTATTGGCCTAGTCAACCTAAATTTTCATGTATCAATTTTGTCTTAGAATTCCACCTATTTCCTACATTAGATACACATATCACTTCATAAATCACCAATTTATAGCAATAAATTCTAAATGTCTAATTATAACCATTAAACTAAAAATTCATGTCATAATTAATACTCGATCACATCAAAAATCATTTATTCTTGGAATAAATCAATTGGATGCATATATTATCTTTGCAATGCTTCTAATCATGATTCTTGTGTGTATGTGAATAGAAATGCATGTCATGTAATCTCACGGGATTTTCTCAATCTAGCCATAAATCCTTAAGTATAGGACCAGGGTACGACAATTTTCCTCCTCTTAAGAAATTTTGTCCTCGAAATTCTGACCTGATTGATCAAACAAATGCGGGTATTGTCTCCTCATGTTTTCTTCAGTTTCCTATGTGGCTTCCTCTCTTGAATGATTCTTCCAAAGGACTTTAACCAATGGGATCCCTCAGTTTCTCAACTACTTGGTCTGATAACCAATTATCTTAATTGGTTCCTCCATGTAACTCAAGTTACTTGCAACCTCAACTTCCTGTGTAGGTAACATATGGGTTAGATCTGATTAATACTTCCTAAGCATACTGACATGAAACACATTATGGATCTATGACATCTTTAGAGGTAATGCTAATCCATATGCTAATGGTCCAACTTTCTCAATAACTTCATATGGACCAATTTACCTAGGGCTTAACTTGCCTTTTTTATCGAATCTCAATACTCCTCGCCAAGGTGTGACACTCTTAAGAACACTTTGTCCCCTAGTTGGTACTCGATATCTCCTTGATGTTGATCTACGTAACTCTTTTGCCTATCTTGGGCCACTTTGACTCTACTGCGAATCAACTTCACCTTATCCATAGTGTCTTGAATCAATTTTGGGCCTTCAATAATTCTTAAACCCTCTTCATCTACCAGACAACGCCTTATATGAAGCCATACCGATGCTACTGTGGTAATGATTGTTGTAAGTAAATTCAATAAAAGCTATATACTAATATCATGCTCCTTGGAACTCCAATACATAAGCTATAAGCATATCTTTAATAGTCTTAATAGTTTTCTCACTCTGTTCGTCTGTTTAAGGATGGAATGTTATACTGAAGTTCAACTTTGTAGCCATTGCTCTCTATAAACTACCCTAGAATCTCAAAGTGAATATGGGATCCTGATCTGAAAAAATAGATACTGAGACTCTATACAGTCTCATTATCTCATTTACATATCTTTAAGACAACTGATCCAAGGTGTTGTTCTCCCTCACAGGTAAGAAATGGGCCGACTTCATCTATCTATCAATAATGACCTAAATAGCATCATATTGCCTCGTAGTTCTTAGCAATCCCATAATACAATCCATAGTAATCCTCTCCCATTTCCACTTCAGAATTGGCAAGGACGGTAACTTCCCAACTAGTGCTTGATGTTCTGCCTTGATATGATGACAAGTCAGTCCCTTAGCAATATACTTCGCTACTTATTTCTTCATCCTTGTCCACCAGAAATGTTGTTTAGCATATTATACATCTTAGTAGTACTAGGATGCATAACATAAGCTACTATATGATCTTTCTTTAAAATCTCTCTTCTCAAATCGTCCACCTCAAGTATGCACAATCTCTACTTTAAACGTAATGCATCATCCCTCAACTCAAAATCAGAAGTGGAATCCTAATTCAACTTTTTAATAAGCTTCACAAATTCTAGATCCTTAAGTTGAACTTTTCCAATCCTCTCATGTAATATTGACCTGAGCTTCAATATAGCTACTAATGCCTCATTCTGTCCCACTTTCAACTCAACATTCAAGGATCTCAACTGAACTAAATTAGGTAACCTCGTAGCCTGGATCTGCGCCACCTTGCTATTAGATTTTCTACTTAAGGCATCAGCTATCACATTAGCTTTCCCAGGTTGATACTCTATCGTGCAATCATAATATTTTAACAACTCAATCCATCTCTTTTGTCTTATATTCAACTCCTTTTGACTCAACAAATATTTCAGACTTTTATGGCCTGTAAATATTTGAAAAATCTCCCCATATAGATAGTGTCTCCAAATCTTCAAGGAAAAAACCATTAAAACAAGTTCTACATCACGAACTGGATATTTAAACTCGTGGGATCTCAATTGTCTTGATGCATATGTGATCACTTTACCATATTGCATCAAAACACAACCTAATCACTAATGTGAAGCATCACTGTATACTATATATCCTCTAGATCTCGATAGGATAGCTAACATCGATGTCATAGTCAACCGATGCTTCAACATCTCAAAACTCCTCTGACACTTGTTAGTCTATCGGAAGGGCACATTTTTCTTCAGAAGTTTTGTCAAAGGGGCTAAAATTAAGGAAAACCCCTTAATAAACCTCCTATAATAACCAGTTAATCCTAAAAAACTCTGAATCTATAATACATTTCTCGGTGTCTCTCACTTCATTACTGCCTCAATTTTCTTTAGGTCTACCTTTATGCCCTATCTAGATATTATATGACCCAAAAATACTACTTGATCAAGACAAAATTTACACTAACTGAACTTGACATACATTGGCTTCTCTCTCATAATCTGTAGAACTAACTCCACATGCTCGGCATGTTCCTCTCCACTTTTTGAATACACCAAAATATCATCAATAAATAAAATAACAAAGTGATCTACGTAAGGTTGAAATACCTTATTCATCAATGCCATAAAAGTTGTCGTAGCATTCGTCAATCCAAATGATATCACTAAAAACTTGAAATG
>JANSVA010085439.1:0-11236 GCA_025504915.1 Erythroxylum reticulatum
CATATCTAACTCTCTACACTAATCCTATCCATCATTTCATTGCTTTTGAACTCCAATAACCATTTCCACAACATTTGATCACTAACAATCCATAAAAAACCAAATAATACCTTATCCACAATTTTCATCTCCTTAACACAGTGTTCAAGAAATATAAATGTACGTAAAGGCCATGATCATGCACTAATAATAAATTCATCAACTTTATTTCAGAAATCCACAACTCTAACAATTTTATTCACTACTTACTTGTTGAAGACTCCAAAAGCTTTAACTATCTTCAAACCCTAACTCCACACAATATTACATAAACCATTGTGAACACTAACCAACTTCTGTTTTTTTTTCTCTTAAGGGAGCAGAGCCACTTAGCAGCGGAGGAAGTGATGAGGGATATGAAAAGGTAAGGTTAACTCCTTGAAGGAGTTTGGTGGAAAAACTCTATGCATGGGAAGAATTCGAGGAAGATGATGATAAGGAAAGAACTTAGGAAAAAGGGATAAAACCCCCCTTTTTACTCTCAAATAACTCAAACTTACTTCTGACAATTAATAAAAGCAACTTACACTTGTCGCTTTTCATAAGGTCTAACTCTAACTAAGTTTCTTTTAAATCTAACTCCATTAACTCTCCTCTTACAATTCAACTATCTCTAAATCTTTTTTTAAATTTCTTTTTCCTATTTTCCATAATACTCTATAAATTCTGAAATAAATCCTAAATTCACTGAATTTCATAAATATATATCTACTTCCACTAGTCAATAAAATTTCCAAACTAATTAAATTTCAAATTCATAATTTTCCCCAACAATCATAACTCTGTTCAATTATACTCACAATTATTCACGAGAGCATGTACAATTTTTCATGTGCAACAAATTTCACTATTCATATGTATGTATATGACATATTATGCATGAAAAATTCATTTCTAAGCTCTCATTGGTCACTCACATTTACTATTCTAACCTTCCCACAGGTAACAAGATGTTCCAAAGGAGGTATGATAGTAATGGAGAGTGAAAGTGGTGGCATGATTTTCACTCAAGTAGTCATAGGTTGGATAGTGTGCATCGATTATTAGAAACTCAACAAAGTGACTAAAAAGGATCATTTTCCTCTCCCTTTTATAGATCAAATGATTGAAAGGGGGCTGGCCATGCATTTTACTATTTCCTTTATGGATATTCAGGCTATAATTATATTTTTATCTATCCAAAGGATCAAGAAAAGACCACTTTTACATGTCCTTATAGAACCTTTGCTTATAGATGGATGCCTATTGGGTTACGCAATGATCCAACAACTTTTTAAAGGTGTGTGATGTCTATATTTGCATACATGATTGAGGACATGATGAAAATATTTATGGAATCTTTTTACTTTTTAAAGACTCTTTTAAGCATTGCTTGACAAATTTGGATAGAGTTCTTCAAATATGTGAAGAGTCACACTTGAGCTAAGAGAAATGTCACTTCATGGTGCACGAGGGAGTAGTATTGGGAAACAAGATGTCAGACTAAAGAATAAAAGTGGATAGAGGCAAAACAGAGGTCATTGAGAAGCTTCCACCACCAATTAATGTTAAAGGCATTTAGGCATTCTTAGGATATACTAGATTTTATCACTACTTCATTAAGGACCTCTCTTTAATCATTAAACCTCTTACAAATCTTTTAATCAAAGATGTGCCTTTCATATTTGATGATACTTGTTTATCTGCATTTAACATATTAAAGTAGGCACTAATTTTAGCACTAATCTTAACGACACCCGATTGGTCATTATTGTTTGAAGTTAGATTATAGCAACCAAGATATGGGTTATGTTTTGGGATAATGGAAGGATAAATGGATGCATGCAATTTTTTATCCTTCCATTATCCCAACACATAACCCACAACTTGGTTGCTAGAATCATACATGAATTCAAACGGTAATGACCAAGCAAGACATTAAAACGGGCCCAACTTAATTACACTACTACCAAAAAGGAGTTGCTATGGTGTTTGTATGTGATAAGTTTCTATCTTACCTCTTGGGATCTAAGGTAATCATTTTTATTGATTATGTAGTGCTCAAATATCTCTTCATTGAGAAAAATCGAAACCAAAGTTTATCCAATGGACACTTCTCCTACAAGAATTTGATATTGAGATTAGATACAAAAAGGAAGTAAAAAATGTGGTAGCTGACTATTTATCACTTCTTAAAGGAGGGGAATTATAGCAAAGCGAGGACCTTAATGAACACTTTTCTGATGAAACCTTGATGTTATAGAACTAACTTTTAGCACTATGGTATGTTAATATAGAAAAATTACATTGTAGGTGGTATCTTTCCCTTGATTTGTCTTGTTAATAGCAAAAACAATTTTTTAATGAGTGTATACATTATTTTTGGATGAACCAATCTCTTATAGAACATGACTTAACAGATTAATAAGAAAATGTGTTTTAAAGGAAGAAATGTTAGATTTACTAGTATATTATCATGAATCTATCTATACAACGCATTTTGGAGCAAATACGATGGCAGAACATGTATTAAAATGCATTTTTTATTAGCTGAAATTGTTTAAGGATGATGGGGATTTTATTGCACAATGTGATAAATGCTAAAGAGTGAGGAACATCTCTAAGAGAGTTAAAATGACATTGTCTAACATTTTGAAAGTTGGAGGTGTTTGATGTGTGGAGACTAGACTTCATAAGACCATTCACATCCTTTATGAGAATCACATATATTTTAGTAGGAGTGGACTACGTATCAGGATGGGTTAAAGTAGTGGCAACTTCAGCTCATGATGGAAAGGTGGTGTCATTCAATTGATTTCGAGTTCCACAAGCCATAATTAGCAATGAAGGAGCACAATTTTGCAATAAATCCTTCAATGCTCTTCTTCAAAGATATGGAGTTTACCATTGTGTTACCACTCTATACCACCCTCAAACAAGTGAACAAATTGGAGGTTGTTAACCAAGAGTTAAAAATTATATTAGAGAAGACAGTAAGTAGATTATGGAAATATTGGGCATTAAATCTAGATAATATTGTATAGGCCTATCAAACTGCCTTAATGAATCTAATTGGTACAGCCTCGTTTTAGCTTATTTATGGTAAGGCTTGTCACCTGCCCATGGAGTTAGAATGGGTGAAAAAAAACCTTAAATTTTGATTGGAATTAAGCAAGTGAGAAAAGACTTATACAGTTGAACGAGCTTGACAAACATAGATTAAATTCTTATAAAAATGCCAAGTTATATAAAGAAAAATTTAAGAAATGGCATGATTCTCATATCCATATAAAGGAGTTCAAAGTAAGAGATATGGTTTTATTATTCAATTCGAGATTAAAGTTGTTTCCCAAATGCTTAAGTCATGATGGAGTGGACCTTTCAAAGTAACCCACATATTTCCTTATAGAGTTTTAGAATTGGAGAAACATAATGAGGAAGCCTTCAAGGTGAATGGAAAATCATGTAAGTCGCATCTTAAAGGAGTCTTTTCACAATAAAGGGAATTAATTTCTTTCCTTTCAATTCATTAAGTAAGATCTAATTAATGACCATAAATTAGCATATTGTGCTAGTTAGTTTTTTCTTAAACTCTAGCTTATAAGTTCTTGTTTTAATGTGTTTAGAGATATTTGGAATGTTAAATCTCATAGTTTTGAAGTTGTTATAGGTTAAGGAACAATTTTTGGGGGATACATAAGGTAAATCGAGCAAAATGTGGCAAAGGTGAGGAATTCCAGCCATGCTATGATTATGGGAAGTGCAACGATTATGCATGGAAAGCATAGGAACATTCTGTCACGGTCATGGGTGAGACTTGCCATAATTGTGGCAGGCATGCAAAAAGTCAATTCGTAAACCATGTCGCAAACAACTTTAGCTTCCCTTCTTTTGAAAACCTATACCTTTAAATACTTGTTTTCTTTTCTTTCAACTCTCTTATTCTCTCTCTAAACATGCAACCTTCTCCAAAGCTCTCTACTTTTGTCAAATCTCTCTTCACTGTCACTTGATTTTTCAAGATTTTCTTCCATCTTTCACTTACATTATCATTCTTTTTACACAAATATAGTAATTTCCAAACAAAATCACATCTTTTGAATGGGTTTTACAAGATTTCTCTATACTTTTGTCTCTCACATTTTTTTTTATTTTTTTTTTGTGTTTTTTAGTTATCTTTTTAAGGTTATATACCCAATCATGGTTCTAAGAATCAAACAAATTACAAACAAATTAACACCAAAAGAAAAAACAAAAGTATCAATTGATGGTGTACATGTCAGGGTTAAGGATTTTGGAGCACCTTTTCAATCTTCTTGGAAGAGGAAGGTATAAAATTTTGAACCTTTTCATTTAAGAATTGTTACCACACCACGTCATTTCGATTTTATAATCTTAGAAAATCTAAGTTTGAAAGAAAAGATTGACACTTTGATTATAAAAATTCATTGGTGAAAATTTATTCATTTTGATTTTCCTATGTTTTAGGATTCAACCTTTGAATTTTCCACAAATTTATATTTTAAGCTAAAAATAGATCATTTTTTTTATATTGCATGGAAACCTTTATAATGTTCACTATGATATTAAGGGAGAAGTTTGTAGTTTTCCAAAAAAACATGAAAACTTTTATGCTAACCACTATTGGAAGAAATTAACAGGTTTAGATGATTTTACTCCAAAAAATACACATAATAATGTTATTATTAATCCTAAACATTGGCTTGAAATCGTAAGTGAAACATAGGACTGGTCAAGCAAGCTCCAGTTATACTCTACGATAACACCAAAAAGAAGTCTAAACTAGTGAAGAATTTGAGGAGGAAAAAGAGGAAGGATAGGAGAAAGTGATAAACCTAATGATAAAAAGTAACAAGTGCATGAAGGGTCACTTGGACATCAAAGAGGCTCAAATGAAGGGACTCATGTGCCATTAACATTAAGAACGGTATGACATTAAGAAAATACCTAAGTATTTTGATGTTCAAAGTGTTCAGATTCTATCTCCAACACTTGTAAGGTTCCGATCATACATCTTATACATAATATATGCAGTGAAAAATAAAATGGAACCTAAAGAAAAACATATCTACTCATGCATATAGATATAGAAAACAAAAACATGAAATGTAAGATGTTTACAATCCTTTCCGACGATCTTCTTCATTCTTTAATCTTCTCCACTTTGGGTTGTCGTAAACAACAATGATCAACATAGACCGACTCTAATGAAAGTCCATACGAAGATAGAAGGATGAAACTTTACTAGGAGATGGCTAGAATTCTTTCTTTGTGTTAATAAAGACAAGAACTCTTGTGAGAGTTAGAGAAAAAAAGATTGTGTGTGTGTTAGAAAGAACCTTTCTTTCACTTGTGTCTTACACAAGATGGATGAAAATCATCTATATTTTTTGCACCATTTGGCCTTCCATAACCCCCATCACCAATGGAGAGTTATGGGTAGTTAATGGTCATGAATAGCATGCATTAGTGGAAGTTATGGGAAGTTAATGACCATGAATAACATGAATTAATGGAAGTTATGGCAAGTTAATGACCATGAATAACATGCATTAATGGATGTTTTGGTAAGTTAATGACCAAATTGGCAGCCAACAACACTTGTTTCTAATTCATTCCATGCAACATTTTCTACCACGATCACATCGCGATATAATCCTTAAACACTCTCTCATATCTTGAATCACCATTCAAGACCATTTTACTCATCCTTCGGATCTCTTCTATGTGTAACCCATTAAGTTCCTAGTTATGTTGGTCACTTGAATTAACACTTACTTTAAGTAAATTAAGAGTGGTATCTAGCAACATGTCATAGCTCTAATTGACCTTGAAGTAAATCAAGAGCGATATCTAGCAACATGTCATGACTCCAATTGACCTGAAAGTCAATTGTTTGACTATGAACCCTTCCATATGTAATGTTTCCATGCAATTCATCCTTTTACCGTTTATACCCTACTTCATTTAAAGTATGGTCAAAGCATCAACTCCCACTAGATTGACTATGTAACATCTAGTCTAATTGATATTAGATCTTGTCCTAAGAATCTCATTAATCTATATATTATTAAAGACTCTCTTAATGACATATATGCTCTGACCAGAGACTCCCGAGTAATGACCCCAACAAGAGGTCATATGTAACATCCCATTTATCCTACTAAGGATTAGAATCCTAAGATACAATAAATGTGAGATTAAAAAAATACATTTCATGCCCATGCAAAATGTTAGCAGACACGCACGTGAATCTGAATTTATGCACACATTAAAATGACTATACATGGATTCATTGACAATTGCCGAGTATAATTGATTTATATATGTGAAATGTAATTTTTATTAAGAATTGTGGTTTTTATATATGGAAAATTAATATGGAGAGGATAAATAGCTGAATTAGAATTTTTGGTGAATCTTAGGAAAATTTTCTGAAAACATTGAGTATTACAGGACTAGGAAAAATGCCGTGTGGCAAGTAAATTGATGGAAGGAAATAGAAATGGGTTAAATGTTATTGGAGAAATTTTATAGATGACTTTAGAATTTGTGAGAAAATGACTTTGTAAATTTAGAGATAATTGAAATAAAAAGATGGGTGTTATGAGGCTAGTTCAATAAGAACTAGTTAGTTGGAAAACTAGCTAAGGACTATAGAAATTAGACAAGTGTCCAAGTTTAAAGTCATATTGTTCGTAGCTTTGAAGGATCAAGTATAGTACTCTTGTCTTTATCTTCTTCATAACTTTCTTCTTCACATTTCTTCATTTATGCAGAGTTTTTCATCAAATCTCCATCAGAGTTAAATTTTGTTTCCTTATACTTTTTCCTACTCTTTACTTTGGTTTTATTTCTTTTGCCTAAAGAAAAAACGAAACTTGTTAACCTCTATAATGGTGTATGTGGGTGCATGATAGTTAGGGTTTCTGGAGATTTTTAAGAAGTTAGAGCTTTAAACAAGTAAGCTTATTAAGGTTCTTTATTTCTGTATAAGATGAAGCATGCATCACGTTAGCTCACTATTAAATGGTTAGGAAATAGTGATATACATATTTGCTGAAAAGTGAGTAAGGAAGTTTTGGGTGTGTTGTTCTACATATTTGACTATCAATATATTATAAGATGATGTTGAAATAATTTTTGAGTTAGAAAAATCATTGAAAGCATGTATAGGAAGATTGCAGAAAATTATGAAAAGTTGATATGTATATACTCTGTTTTCATGATTTCTATGTGAAATTTTGCATGTTTTTAGAAATAAACAAAAACAATTTTAAATTTAAGGAAAAGATGTTAGATGATGTCTGGATATGAGAAAGATAGATTTTAAAGAAGAAATTGGAGAATGAGTAGAAACTGAAAATGCAGAAACATGATAGTGAAGGAATGTAGAAAATGTGAAATATATACATGGGTGTGATTTTCAGTTTTTGATTAATGACTATGAAAAATGATTGGTTCTGGGACTTTATGTGAATGTTTGGAGCATAATGGAAGTCGAAAATGGAGAGTTAAAAATGGTTTAAGTGGAAGAAGAGAAGAAGAGAAAACAATAGAGTTAGTAAGAAGCAAAATCGTGATCGTGCACCTTTAAAGTCAGAACAGCATGATCGTGACTTCGAGTGGAAACTCGTGATCGTGCTTATGCACGACCACGACATTGGGCACGATCGCGACTTCTGTGGCTGGAGAAAATTAAACGTTCTTCAATATTTTGGCCATATCTTGTTCTCTCGACCTACAAATGACATGGGACTTGAACCATTGGACTCGTAACACACTAATCTACATCCTTACCAAAAATCTTGGCCATATAAAATCATTTAGGAGAGATCTAGCAAAAATGTGGGACAAGTTTGATTGAGTGTGAACGGGTGTGAGTTTTTCTTACACACCTGCGACTCCTCTCCCTCATGCCCGTGAGTGTTGATTGCTTGTGATTTTTAATTGTCACATCATGACATTGTGCTTTCTAATAGTTAACCATGGTTTAATTTTAGTTTGTGCACCTGAGAGCATTTTGTGAACTAAATAGTGTTTCTTCCATTGACCATAGCCCTCCAAATGATTTGATTCTTGAACCAATAGGTTCCTAACACATTATTATACCTCTATAAAAAGAATGGTAGAATTTTAAATTGATTTTAAAAAATATTAACTAAATGAAAGTGAGGGAATCTGTTGGAATAGTATGAACTGGTATGATTTCACTTAACATGCTTGGATATTTCAGTTATATATTGATCTATAGATTTAAAAATGAGATGATTTTTTATTTAAATATACTAGAGACAAAGGGCTATAGATTTTCTGAAGAAATCTAATTCTAATTTAGTCTCTAAGACTTTTAGTTTCTAGATGGAAGTTAAGTATGGTGTACTGCTTTAGGATGAGAACAATCTGAAAATATTTGGAGAATAACTTTCAAAATATTGAATAAAATTGAATGATTTTGGTGTAATTAGAAACTTAATACAATATAGAACAAGTTTCTAGAAGAAAGTGTTGCCAAATTACCTCATTTTCAGGGTCAAAAAGAACATGTAAAGTTGACTCGAAATGATAATTCTGGAAAAATCTGAATTTGACCAAAGGAGGAAGGAATTGTGATTATAATGGTTTTATTGAGACATAAGTCCTAAGTATCAATGATACTTAGGTGAGTTTGATATTGGATTGAGTATGTGTTTTGAATAATGGAAAAATACTTGAGAATGTCATTAAGCATGCATTGTATATAGTCTACATACATATTTGTGCATAAATGAGTTCTTATAATTGTGCAAAGTTGTAACGTGTGTGCAATGTGTGTATTGCATATTGATGATGTGCAAAATAAAAGTCTGCATTCAGACATTCCCAAATCATGGAAGCAAATGCTAATCTGGAGCATATTGTGAGTAACTTAGACTGTTTCTTTAGATTAATTGTTTGCTTAAAAAATATGTTTTGAATGATAATATGAATGCAAATTGATTATGTTGATGCCAGACAATGAAGCTCCGAGATTTGATGCATGTATGTGATATATGATTTGATTGTTAAATGTCAGACCTAGTTTTGAAAGAAAATTGTGAATATGCATATGAATGCAAAAGTGATACTCAACATTATGTTGAATGCCAGACCATGGTCTGAAGATGAATGTGAAATTGAGTGTGAATTCGAAAGCAAGTGATAGACTGAAATTATGTGAATATGATGCATTCCATTACATGAATGCATGAAATATAAAGGTAGTTATGACCGGAGTTGCCACCGAAAAAGAGCTTAAAGCTCAGAATGTGAAAAAGAGCCTAGAGCTTAGAAAGTGTATAAGAGCCAAAGGCTCACTATGTAAAATGACCCCTGTATCTTTAACGGATAAGGGAAAGTTATAAATGAGTTAGATATCCACAATTATAAGGGACAATTAGGCACTCGGTCACAACAACGTAATAATTGGAAAGGAGTCACATGAGCATTTCATATAAATTTTAATAAGCATGTTTGATTGTTTGAAATGTGAAATTGCCTTGCTTGTAAGTGAGATTGTGATATGTGATGAATTATGCTAAACGAAAAGATGTGAATTACATGTTACACGTATTAATGTGTTGCATGAATTGAGTGAATAATCGATGATGGTTACCTCATTAAGTTCACAAAACTCAACCAAAATTTGCAATATTTTTTCAGGCTTTGAAGAGTTACCCCGTTAAACGAGAGTATACACTACAATTGAGTAGAAGATAGAGGTCGAGATCAGTTTACATCTGTATTTGGTTTCTTTAATTGTATCAAATTATGTATTATGTAATTTTTGTACAATATGTATATGAATGATTTTGTAATGTAATGAAATTGTGACTACAAGTATTTAATATTTGTAATGGGCCCAAATGACTATGGAAATTTTGATGATTGTATTACTATGATTGAAAAAGTTTATGATTAAAATAGGTCATTTTGATTATTGATTTGCACATATGCGTGTGTTAATTTTGAAAACAATTTGTACTGAGTTTCAAGTGGCGGACCACTCTCGCGAGGCACAGACTCACATATCACTCAGGATGTCGAATACGTGTCTTGCGAGAGTGGGGTGTTACATTGACTTGTTATCCCATATTGGTTGAAGAGTAGGATAAAGCACTCCTTATAAGGGTATGGCAACCTCTCCCTTGTATACACGTTTTTTCGGAGCCACTAAGGGCTTGGGAAGAACAAAACTGTGTGGGTCAGGGGAGCACTAAGGCTTTAAGCCAAAGCGGACAATATTCACGGGCAGGTGATCTGGGTTGTTACATTTGATATTAGAGCCAGTACCTGGATAGTATGCCAGCGAGGACGCTGAGCCCCAAGAGGGGTGGTTACTCGTTATCCCATATTAGTTGGAGAGAAGAACAAAGCACTCCTTATAAGGGTGTGGCAATCGCTCCCTTGTAGACGCATTTTCCCGGAGCCATTAAGGGCTTGGGAAGAACAAAATGGTACAAGTCGGGAGCACTAAGGCTTTGACTCAAAGCAGACAATAGCTGCGAGTGGGTGATTTGGGCTGTTACACCATGTGTATCATCTCCTTCTATCAGGAGTGGTGACTTCTTATTGGCTACTCAATTTCCTCCGAGTACCTCAAGTTGTACCCAATCATCACCCTACGAGTAACCCCTGAAAGGCACTGATGAATAAAGTCAAAGCATAGGATCAATATCCGAGATATCTTTAAGCACCTCAAGTCAAAGGATACTTGCACCATTGCTATAATGAGACTATCATTGACACTATAATAGAATATACATATGATTGTCTCATAGTAAGTCAATCCAATATACTTACTACCTTTGGTAAGCATCCATATGTTAACTCTAAACAACTCATGTCTACAGCTTATGAGATCTACTGCTTGATCCAATCAAGGAGTCTAACATGTGTTCGTCCATTTGGATTAATGATATCCCATCTTAGTAATCCTATGACTAGGGAAATTTTAGATACTAACATAATTACATATTATAGGAATCTCATTATCATGATCTCATCATGATTTCCTTTATGCTATATTTTGTATCAAGGACTTCATTAAATCAATTTAAGATCAACATCAAATCCATAAATGTATAAACATCTAAATAATGAAAATGTCTTTATTAATCATAAAATGATTTGTATAATAAGTGTTAAAGGTGATTGCCTTTAGAGCACTTCTCTAACA
>JANSVA010085508.1:0-11232 GCA_025504915.1 Erythroxylum reticulatum
TAAAGATAAATTAAAAGGAGTTTTAATTTATCTAATTTTAATTATGAATTAGAATTATAATTTATAATCATTGCCAACATATTTAGGAACCTAATGGGTCTCACATATAGAATGGGTTAGAGAGAGCAAAGTTGATTTAATCAAGTTGAAATTGATTATAAAATTTGAGAAACTTTATGATTAAATATGAGATATTTAATAAATAAGAATAAATATAAGATATTGAATCTTATTTGAGCATAATTGGTATTTAATTAGAATTATTTATAATTTTAATTAAAGTTTAATTGAAATTAATATTTAATTTTAATTAAATTACTAAAACGTCTAAAGCTTATTATAAATAGGCTTGAGCTCTATAGAGCTAGCAGTTCATGCTTTTTTCTCTCTGTAAAAGTTAGAGTTCTCTCAACTCATTATGTGGATATCATTAGAGGCCGAACACTTGTGCTGCTACGATGGTTGAGATGGATCGATTTTGGAAACGGTTCGAGGGATGCATCATGATAAAGATCAAGTTTCGGAATAAGCTACGAATTAAATTTCCGCTTTATTTTGATTCATGTTAATCATTTTATAGAATTAAATAGATCTTATTTTTCGAAAAATCAAAAGTCACGAAAGAGTTTCGTGATTATTCCACTGCGGTTCGGATCGAATTCCGACTCGATTTCCCAACAATGGACATAGCAAAGGAATTGTGGGAAAACAATAAAGATAGGTTCCCTATAGGTGATGCCATACGAATTTACCAACTAAGTAAGGCAATTAGAAACTGCACTTAACAGGGCCAAAAGTGTAGCAACGTATGTTGGTCGTTTGAAGACATTGTGAGATGAGCTTAATGGTTATTTGAAGGGGCGGGGCTGTACCTGTGGAGGCTGCAAATGCAACTGGGCGAAGGAAATCGTGAAAGAACGAGAGGAGGAGTTGTTACCTCAAGGGTTTGGACAACGCTCTTTACGACACAGTTTGAACTAATATATAGAGTAAGACTCCATTTACCAATCTTAGTACTACTTTCTCTAATATTATTCAATATGAGAGACATAAACAAGTCATTAGAGAAAGAAAAGAAAGGTAGATGCCATCAGTTGTGTTGTGAATGGAATGAACGTTGCAGAAAAGATAAAACATAAATTTTCGACCTCAAGATATGCTCTTATTGCAAAAAGTCGGGTTATGAAGTCAAGAGCTATTTCTAGCTTCACCGTTACCTAGAGTAGTTTTCTTCTGACCGTAGTAGAGGAGGAAGGCATAGTGGTAAAGGAAACAGATAGGTTTCGGGTCGTAGTATAGAGGTTATTACGAATGCAACACAAAGCCTCAGGGCACCTTTTGATTAGAATAATGTTGTGTTGACCAGTGCGAATCGAAGTCACATTCCTAGACTTAGCAATGAGGAGTGGTCTGCTTTTGGAGAATGGGATGGAGTTTTAAACTTTCTGTATTGATAACCCTCAACAAAATGTTCATGTTGAGCGGACATATTTTAAATGTCGTGCGTGTTCTTTGTTTTTAAGCCAATTTACCTATTGGCTCAGTTTGGTTGGCAGGAATTGTTAACTGAAAAAATAATCTTTTTTTTAAATTTAAATTATTACATTTGATTCTTTTTTTGGGTAGTTAGGAAAGTAAAAACTTTCTTAAAGTAGTAGCATTTTTCTTAGATTCTAAATCACAACACTCTCTTGATATTTAGATTACTTTTCTCAGGAATTTAATAAAAAAATTATACTGGCAAATTTAACCATTCATTTTCTCTTAACTTTACGACTTTAAAATATATAAATTTCAAATAAAATTTTATTTAATAATTAAAAATATAAAAATAAAATTTAGATTATAAATAACAAATTTTAAATTATTTATTTTTAAAAATAAAATATTTTATTAATAAATATTATATAAAAGATTAAAATAAATTTAAACAAAAATATTTTTTTGTAAGTTTTATTTAATTTATAAGTATTATAGTAATAAAAATATTTATTATTTAAAAATAAAAATTAAAAATTCACAATAATTATAAAAGTTAAAATAAATAAAATAACTAATTAAAAAAACTTTGAAAAAAAAGGGTGGAAGGAGAGATAAGAGGGAGGGGGGAAAATTTTAAAATTTTTAAAATTTTGCAAAAAAGTTCTATTTCTTAAAATTTCCGGTTTCGACCGATATTTAGATTTTGAATATTTTTACTCTTCGGGTTCATATTTTTCCTTGTTTAACAATTTCAATTTTTATTCAGTTTGTAGGGATATAATTGGAAACACAAGTTAAAATTATGTTACATTCCATAAAATACTATTGCATACCAAATACTTTAATAAGAATCCACCAAATTTTTCGATTAGAATTCTTATGAGTATCCAAATATGTGAATATCTTTACTTTCCATAGATTTATTTTCCGAAGAATTATATTCTAAATTCACTTTACTTTCTAGTCAACCAAACGGGGCGTTAAGTTTTGAGGGGAATGCATTCTTGTCACTTGGTGTTTGATTAATAGAACCCCAACATCTCTTCATAACGGTAAGACTCCTTATGAAATTCTTTTTGGGTCTCCTCCCTCATTTCGGCATTTGCGTGTCTTTGAGTGTTTGTGTTACGCTCATTGTCAAAAGCGTAAATGAGATAAGTTTGGACCTCGCAGTCGAAAATGCTTATTTGTCAATTATCCTCATGGTAAAAAGGGATGGAAACTTTATGATCTAGAGACAAGTGAGTACTTTGTATCGTAGGATGTGTCATTTGACGAAACTCAATTTCTATATTTTGCTACCCATGAGTCAACATCCTCACCCATTTTATCCCCTATCAACCCACCTATTCCCAAGTATGTTGAGGTTCCATATTCCAATTTAGAGCCTTCACCTGCGAGCAAGTTCCCAACACATTATAAAGTGCCTTCCTCTATTGTCTTGATCTACGGGGGGAGTTAAAATGAGGGGGAATGTGACGGGGCTGATTGTATTGTTGAGCAAGTTTCTGATTTATCCCCATGCCTTGTGGACAGTAGTACTTCTGTAATTAATATAAGGCGTGGTCATTGTAAAAAATAGTTAAATGTTCGTCTCAAGGATTATGTGGTCACCAATACAGTCAAGTGTGTAGACCCCCTCGTGAGTTCCCCTTCCTTAGTGTCCTTAGGTAATCAGTATCCTATATCTTATTATGTTTCATTTGACAAATTCTCTTCTACACATAAGGCTTTTGTTGCAGCTATTGACATAGAGGTTGAGCCTGTTTCTTTCCGTGAGGCTATGCGTGACCTTAGGTGGAGGGACTGTCGAGAATCTTTCTCCTGGTAAGCAAGCTATTAGATGTAAATGGGTTTATCGCATAAAATATAATTCTGATGGTATTATTAAGCATCACATGTCCCGTCTTGTTGTTCATGGAAGTAATCAAAAAGAGGGTGAGGAATTCAATGAAACATTTGGTCCTGTAGCTAAAATGGTTACATTGTGAACTTTTCTTGCTATTGCTGTGGCAAAAGATTAGGAATTACATAAGATGGATATCCATAATCCTTTTTTGCATGGTGACTTATATGAAGAGGTTTATATGCGTTTGCCACCAGGTTTTTCTGCCTCTCATTCCAGTAAGGTCTGTGGCTTGCGTAAGTTGCTTTATGGGCTTTGTCAAGCTCCCCGCAATTGGTTTGCCAAATTGGTGATTTCTGTCATAATGATTGTTGATTTTTTGAATCAAGATTTTCTGATCATGAGATATTGAGATAGTTTTAGTTCCCTTTATTTTTACCAAAGAAATAATATGAACTCTCTTTAAATCCTTAGGCACATTCAAACGCATGAAAGGAAGTCATCACTAACTAGTTGGGAAGATTCATTTTTTGTAATCTCGTGCAAAAGATTTTTCGATGGACAAAATATATGCATTATTAATAGTTCTTATATACAACTGAGAGTTAAGAATTCTCTTGGAAGCAGTTTAGTAGATTAACACAAATGGTTCAAATTAAAAAATAATTTTTCATTCACCAAAAAATATGTTCACTTAGTTATCTTTAAATTTTTTGATGCATTCATATGCTCTTATATAAAGTAGAAAAAGGACTAGTGTCATATTCTTTGGGTTCTCCTTTTTATTAGAAGAAAAAAGAGAGGATAGACAGATGTCATAAAGGTCACGAATGCCTTTGCTTGATAACCAAAGTCATTAAATTATGGCTACTACAAAGCTTTAACTCTTTGATTCATTTTGTATACAATAAGAGAGAACGAGAATTATATCACAACAATAGAACATATTATTAGCTATCTTTTTTTTTTACGATGAATTGAAAATAAAGAGCACAAAGAGTCGTTTGAAGTAAAGAGATTGTTAATGTTAAAGAAAGACATAAGCTTAAGTTCTTATCATGCTTTAGAACTCAAGTAAGTTATATATTGATGGAAATATTATGAACTTACGAGCATTTATATGTCAGATGAACTTTTAATTTTATTTTGTTGTAGAGATGATACACTTGCATGACCGTAATTTGTAAGAGGCGACAACTGCATTATATTCTTTGGCATATATGTGGGAATATATATATCTATATATTATATGTTGCATTGTTAATGGGGTTAAATTTCATATGGAAGATCAAGACAGTTGACGTAAAAGTCAAAATTGTGGGATTGTTATTGAGGGATGTCATGACGATGATTTTATTGACTTTTATGGTGTCATCTCTGAAATAATAGAGTTGTATTACATGAAGGATAAAAAGGTTGTTCTATCTAAGTGCAAATAGTTTAATCTTGTAAAAGTAATGTATTTTATTATGGTTCTTTCTAGATTCATTATGCTTCATTTTGTCAAAGTTATGTATTTTATTATGCTTTCTTTTGTAAAAGTAATGTATTTGATTATAATTCATTTTGTAAAAACAATGTATTTCATTATGCTTAATTCATTTATCTTTCAAATGCTATGAAGTATGTATAACTTTGTTTATAAGTTAAAATCATTGAATCACTTCTTATAACTATGTTGGTTTTAGCACTTCTTATTACTATGTTGATTGAAGTAAAAATGTCTCCCTTGTATGAAGTGCATATCACTAAATAATTGAAAGCTTGCTTCCTTATTAACTTTCACTTTATAAGCATGTATTAAAATTCGTAAAGAGTTGGTAACAATAGTACCGATACATATAACAAATTCCTTATTGAAAGAAACCACGACCATATTAATGCTAATTTTTGAAATACGATTCAAATTTTCCTTATATTTGTTAGATGTGTTATTTATAGACATAAAAAAGTCAACATTTGTAAAGTTTTGAAGTTGTACATTGTTTCTTTTAATAAATAATGAACTTTGTAATGAAAGAAACGCGCTAAAAATGTTTCAAATATGACCCAAACGGTGGGGCCAAAGATCCAATCTTCATTTTATTTTGAAAATTGAATAATATTTTCTATAGCAGGAACTAATAAAAGATAGTAACAACTTCGTAGCCTAAAAGCCTTTAGAGGACATTACAAAAGATTAGTAGAAGAAGAAATAAGTAATAAGAACAAAGAGAAACTTTCAGTAAAAAAATGCTTAAAGTTGCCATCGGTTCCAATCATCTTTGATAATAATTTTTTAAGGTTTTGTCAAATACTCTGAAATGATTTAAGGAAAAATTTTACAAGTTCTTTATGTTGTTATTTTAATTAGTTTTATTTTATATTGTAAAATCATAGAGAAATAATTTAATAATATTTTATATTGAAAAATCATTGAGAAATCATTATAGATATTCAATATAATGGCACTTGGACAAAACAAGGGAAAGAGGGTGGGAACTAGTGAAGAGATTCCTCTCCCACAACAACTAGATCAATCCTACCCTATCTAATAACAACAACAAACTTTAACCACCAATGAAGCTAGCCAACAACAACCTCTATCCACCTCAACTAGTGTTGAGGGACCTTCAAGTTTGTGAATTTTTACCACCTATAATTACATTTATCCTCAGATATACCCTTAAATGTTTAATGCATTTTTTATAATTATTTCTTTCAGGTTCCAATACTTGTATAAGAAAAAGAGGTAGAGACATCACTAAAGATTCTGAGGTATCACTAAAGCTCAATATTGTCGATATTGAGAAGCTTGAAATGTCAAGTTGTGTGAGTTCACTGTTGAAACAAAGGGGTCAATAATCATCATTATCGACTACATAAATACTACAAATTTTTTCCTTCAGATGAGAAGGCAAGGAGACATGTTCCCGAGCAGGTGAGTCCATAAAATTGGATCCAAATGTGTGATTATTGGTCCTCTGCCAATGTTAAGGTTTATCTTTTTTCTCTTTACATTTGCTTTAATTAATCTTGTCTCACAATTTAATGACAATTTCTTTTATTTATTTAAGAAAAGTGTGAGAAAGCCAAGGTTAATAGAGGAAAAAAAATGAAAACTCCTCACAACCAAGGCTCCAAATCATTTGTTGATGTACGAAATGAATTTGTAAGTTCTTTTTTTAGAAGATATAATTATATCAATAAATACAATAGTATTTATTATGTTTCAATCTCTTTTTTCTTCTATAAAACAGAATAAGAAGGAACTACATGGAGAAGAGTACATAATTATTCTGTGCTTCTTCAAAAGTCCAGCTTCACTTTCCTTGTAGTATGTGAGTAGGTGAAGGCTGGACCTATGAAGAAGCATAAAATAATTATGTAAGAATATACTTATTTATTTATTATGTAATTTTATACTTATTTATTTATGTAGTATTAACTAACAATATGTTAAATTTTAGAAAAAGATGTAGGAGTTGTTGCAAAGATTATTATCTGACAGAAATGAACCAAACATAGATGAGATTTGCAATAATGTCCTTAGTACAACATCAGGGTACATCAAAGGTTTTGGATATGACTCTAAGATAATTGGTTTATCATTGTCATGACCAGCATATGTAACAAAACTTTAAGACAACCAATCGCTTAAGGCTCAATTAAAATGTAATGTTTAACTTTTGCTTATTACAAGTTAAATCATATTGAAAGAAAGTTGGCCAAGCTTAAAAAGATGGTTAAATAAAAACTTGACCCAAATTATCTAAGTAGTGACGATGAGCACAAGTCTTAGTTTGTACTTAACTTTTTTATTAACATTTGTAAATAACATTTAATTTTTTATATAAAAATGCTTCTAATTTTTATTTATTTTAAATTTTATTTTCGTTTAATTAATTATAAATAAAAATCTAAATATTACAAACAAGAAGATGGATTAAAAAATCTTACCATTAATTATAATTAAATGAAAAATTATTAGTAGGATTGTTTAATCAAAAATAAAAAATCGTCACCAAAATTTTTTAACTATATTTCTAAAAACGTTGACAATGTTTTTTTAAAAATAATTAAAAATCAAATAATTTTTTTTAAAAACTTAATAAAAAGAATTGTCTCCAAATCTTTTTAGCTACGTTCCAGAAACATCACGAATAACTTTTAGCAACGTTATGAAAATAGTCGCCAAATATCATTTGCTACAAAACCTAGAATGTCGCATAATATTATTACTTACACATATGGTAACGCAACTAATCACTTTTAGCCATGAAAAAAAAGTGTTCTTAGGTATCTTTGGCGACAATTTATTTTTTCTTCGTCTATAACTTTTAGTGACGTATCTGAGATCAGAATGAGATATGATTTGCGATGATATTCAAAAAATATCGTTGATAATATTTTGCTATTGCGATTTAGCGACGAATTTTTTTCGTTGCTAAAAAGTATTGGCGACAAATTTTTGTAGTGCAAGTATGCATGCATGTCGTAAATTATAATATATCCACATCTTGTACATGTTAAAGTAAAATTACAACCAAGAAGCACATTTTATATTCCATGCTAGTTAAGATAATGATAATTTTGTTAGGATAACAATAACTCTTATTTTTACATATACTTTTATCACATGGATAAATTAGTTCATGAAATATAAAATACAAGTTGAAATTTGAAATTTCAATTTAAATCTTAACTTTTTTAAAATTTATGACATGAACCTAAATAGATGATTATTTTTTTAATAAGATAATAATATCTTTATAGCCTTTTTAATGAAGGCATAGAGGAAAACATTTCCTTAGGTAACCTTAGCTCGTCCACGAGGTTTCGTAATTTTACTTGTTACCAACATATTACAAAGGATAAAATTAAGAAAACGTTGAGGGAGATGAAGAGCGGTAAGGCAGTAGGATCTGATGAGATACTCATAGAGGTTTGGAAGAGCCTAGGTGAAGAGAGTATCATTTGGCTAGCCAAGCTTTTTAATGTGATCTTTAAGTTTTCTAAGATGCCAGACGAGTTGAGATTTAGTATAGTAATTCCTTTATACAAGAACAAAGGGGATGTCCAAAGCTGTAACAACTATAAAGACATCAAATTACTTAGTTACACTATTAAGTTATGTGAGAAGGTGATTGAGAAGAGAATAAGGAAGGATGCCTCTATCTCAGAAAACCAATTTGGCTTCATACTAGGAAGGTCTAAACAGAAGCCTTGCGTCTCCTTAGGAGGTTAATGGAGTGTTACAGGTAAAGACAATGTAAGTTACATATGGTTTTTATTAACTTAGAGAAAGTGCATGATAGGGTTCTAAGGGAAATAATGTGGAGGTGTTTAGAAGTCAAGGTGGTTCCTATGAATTATATCCAAATTATTATGGATATGTACGAAGGTGTAAAAACTAGAGTAAGGACGATAGGAGGAGATACAGAGCATTTTTCTATAGATATTGGGCTACACCAAGGATCCTCTTTGAGCCCCTTCCTGTTTGCAGTAGTGATTGATGAGCTCACCAAGAATATCCAAAGGGATGTGCCTTGATGTATGTTATTTGCTGATGACATCGTTTTAGTAGATCAGACAAAAGAGGGGTCAATGCCAAGCTTGAACTTTGAAGAGATACATTAGAGTCGAAGGGCTTTAGATTGAGTAAGACTAAGAGTGAGAACATATAGTGTAACTTTTCGGGACTGCCTGTAGGTACTGATGAGGTAAAGATTGGTTATGATGTTATATCACAGAAGGAGTATTTTTATATATTTGGGTTCTATCATCTAAAATGACGGAGAGATTGATAAAGACATAGTCCACCAGATCAGATCTAGGTGGCTTAAATGACGAAGCGCATCAGGAGTTTCATGTGACAAAAAGATACTGCTTAATATTAAAGATAACTTCTATCATTTAGTGATTAGGTCGGCCATGCTTTATATAGCAGAATGTTGGCCCATCAAACAAGTGCATAGTCATAAGTTAATGGTGACGGAGATGAGGATGCTCTGATAGACATGCAACATCACTAAAAGAGATAAGGTCAGGAATGTAATAGTAAGGGACATATTGAGGGTAGCCAATGTTATTGACAAAGTACGAGAGATAAGACTTAGGTGGTTTGATTATGTTAAGAGGAGACACTCAAACGTTTCAGTAAAAAGATGTGAGAAGATTATACTTAAAAACTGTAAGAGAAAACAAGAGAGACCTAAGAAGAATTAGGGAGAGGTGATTAGGAACTATATGACTAAGGACATGACTTGTAATAGAAAACTTTGGTGTACTAGGATTTAGATAAAGGAGCCCTTGTAAAGAGATTATTGTAATCCTTCTTGTAGTTTGCCTAAACTTGTCAAGAGGTGGTACTTGCCTCTTAGTTAGATTCAGTAGCTATTATTAGTATTATTGTTATTAGCATTATTAATAGTCTTATCACCACCACCGCCACCATAACAACAACGACTAATACTACTATTAAATTAGTAATAATAATAATAATAATAATAATAATCATATTATTATTATTATGATTTGTTTTATTAATCTTGTTATTAATAACCTTCTTCTTTTTAACCTTTTATTATTATTATTATTATTATTATTATTATTATTATTATTATTATTATTATTTATTTCCTCCTCTCTCTCTCTAGCTCTCGCTTTCGCTCTCTTTTTCTTGGTTTCCTCTCTCTCGCTTTCTTTCTTTTTATGTGGTTATTTGAAAACAACTTCTCTATTAGTTAGGGATAAGGCTGCGTACTATTAGACTTTCCTAGATTCCATGTCTCAGCTGGATTCATAGTGAATGTTGTTATAATATTACTTGGTATTGTAGTACCATATACTTAAAAATAAAAATTATTAATTATATTGATTATTTATCATAATGTCAAAATAATTTGATCGTCCTTCGTCGCCACCACGGCTTCTTCTCATCTGTCATCCTGTCATCCCCCTCCCTGGGAAAAACCTTTCACACTTTGTCATCTTGACTTCAACGAGCTCCCTATGGCAGCTCCATCGCTCTCCGCTGACTCCTCTGTGTTGGATATGGGTCCCTCCCACATGGAGTGACTCCATTCCACAATTACGGCACCGCTGCAGGCTGTTGCTTTTGTTGAATGGAAGAACATGTTGTTTTTGTTGAATAAATGGAAGCCGCCTGCAGCATTTATTGAAAAGAAGAAAAAGAGACAGCTGCAAGCACGCGGTACCGCTTTAGAAGAATTACAACAACAAAAAATACAGAGAGAAAACCAGAGCACTGCTCTTGCTCTGAAGTTAGGAAATATATTCCTAAAGGGTTGGTGAGTAACAAAATAGTGAGGTTAGTATTTTTAGGTTGGGAAACACCTTGTGAGCTACTATTTTGTTTTTATCTCTGTATACCTACTATTTGTAATAGTGGAAGAAATATTCTGAGTTTTGTCTGTGGACGTAGCCCAAAGTTAAGGGTGAACCACGTTAAATTTCCTGTGTTCATTTTGCTCATTTTATTTTTCCTTTTTACAAAATACACCCGCTGCGCCCAACAAGTGGTATCAGAGTTGTGTTTTCACTGAAGGTATTTTTTGAAAAGAAGCACGTCATCAGGAAGAGAAAATTACAACAAATTTTTTGGTACGATCTGTTCGAAAAGTTGAAGTAAAACGGCAAAGGTGATAAATAGTACTAAATAGTAGTTTTACGTTGTTTTAATTCATTTACAAGGTGACGCACTGTGCAGCAATATTAACGGGTCCTGTGGCACTATTTGTATCGAGTCCCGCGCCACTATTTCAGTGGGGTCCGACGAGTTACTATTTACTGGGTCCCGCAGTACTATTCTGGTGGGGTCTGACAACACTATTCTGATCCCGTGGTGAAAATTTTGAAGATATCTTTTCTGCCAAATTTTAACGTCCTGGTTCCATCTTTGA
>JANSVA010085605.1:0-31822 GCA_025504915.1 Erythroxylum reticulatum
GCCTTAATTCATTATTGTTCCACCAATAACGATCGACCAGGGACAGTTTAGAACAGTATTATAAAGCTTATGGTTTTCCTATCAAGTCACATACTTGATGACATAAGCCTAATACTATTCATGGAACGTAAATGACATTACATAAACCATATACATGTATATATAAAAGAATACCTCATAATATCTTATTAATAAGCCATAATGTTAGTATAAAAGTCACATATGTCCATTAGCCTAGGGCACACTACTAACAATGTCAAGCATATAAAAGTTAGCGGGAAAGACCAAACCCTTAACTTGGACCAAAATATCCTCTATAATGCCCACCGGATGCCTAAAGGACCTATCAGCCAATTAGAGAACTACAGATGTAGACTTAGGATTCTTGAATCCCAATGATGTGTAGACAGACTTAGGCATAACATTAATGGCTGCCCCTAGATCTAAAAAGACTCACCATATGGTAACTTTACCTATAGTGCAAGGGATAGTGAAAGATCCAGGGTCTTGGCATTTTACGGGGATTTGGGGTTTAAAAACAGCAGACACATTTGAGCTGACTTGCACTATGTCATTCAGTCTTAACTTCCTTTTGTTGGTACACAGGTCTTTAAGGTACTTAACATATGCAGGAACCCTTTTTCATAAGATCAAGCAAAGGAATGTTAACTTCTACTTTACCAAACAAATCAATGATATCTTTCTCATATTTAGTTTTAGTCATCCTTTTGCTCATCAAATACGAATTAGGAAAAGGAAGGTCTTTAAGATTTACCTCCTTATCATTGGCTTCATGGGTTCTTTGCTTGCTTGATTCCTAGTTGCTTTTAGAATTCATTTCCTTGCTCTCTAAAGATTTGGACTCCTTTTTAGTTAAAAGTGCTCTCTCTTTAGAGATTTTAGACTTCTTGACTCTTGCAGATATTGAAGGAAATTCTTCGTATTCAATCTCCTCTTCATCTACTCCCTCATCTTGATTACTAATCCTCATTTCCTTTCCATTTCGAAGAGTTATGGCATTCAAACTCTTGGGGTTTATAGCAGTGATGGAGGGAATAGTTCCACTGCTCCTAGCTTAATTCTCACTTATGTTGTTGGATAGTTGAGTGACATAGGAGTCGATATTCTCATCCTTCGTCTCCATTGCTTCATTATCTTCTCTAAAGCATTGAAACTTGCAGCAATTTTAGAAGATTCATATTGAATCATAGAGGATATGGCATTGAAATGGTTGTTATTAGAAGTTCTCTCCTCCTTCATCAATGCCATCGTGTTTGTAGAAGTTGACTAGTGTCTTCCTTTAGTGGGGCAGTTAAAGCTTGCTGTTGGTTGTGGAATTGGTTTGTGGAAGAACCAACCCCTCTACCTTGTTGAAATATATTTGGACGTCTTCCTTTTTCATTTCTCTAACTGACTTTAGGATTTGCTTTCCATCCCTCGTTATAGGTGTTAGAATATGGATCCTACTTCTAATTGGGCCAACCTTGATAAACAGTAGACACCTCTTCATAACGACTGGGGCAGACATTAGAGATATGCATTACTGACCGATAAGTATCGTAACTAAGTGCAGTAAGATCCATAGATTGTGTTAGACGATGCACACTCATGTTTTTCAACTCAGCAGTAATGAAGGACAGCTACGAAGTCACTTTACTTTCCAAAGAGTTAACCTTAGAGTCCAGACTTTCCATTCTTCTGGAGTGAGTTGTTGAAGCTCCCAACTCATGTATGCCTCTAGTGTCTCTAACACTGTACTGTTGGTGATTTAGAGCCATCTTCTTAATTAGATCCCATGCCTCTACAACTGTGAGGTCAATCAAAAAACCTCCTAAAGTCACATCCAACATACCTTTGTCTTGACTTTTCAATCCATTATAAAAGTACTGCACTAACTACTCATCAAGTATCTGATGGTGAGGGCATCTGGACAATAGATCTTGAAAATGGTTCCAATAGTCGTAGAGGGACTCATCATAATCTTAATGTACCGACTAAATCTTCTTCCTCATTGATGAAGTTCTAGAGGTCGAAAAATACTTCTCCAAGAATGCCTTTTGTAGATTGGCCCAACTGTGGTAGGCATTCGCCACATATCTTGGAAGGCTCATATACCACTCCCTTGCTTTACCCTCTAAGGATAGACGAAGGACTTTCCATAGCACTTGATCAAGAGAAGCTTACACCAGTTTCATGCTCTGACAAATCATGACAACGATTGCAAGTGAATGTAGGGATCTTCTCCCGTCAAGACATGAAATTTAGGAAGAGAGTTAATAAGAAATTCTTTAACTTCAAATTTCACATCAAAATTAAGGCAAACACCAATAAAAGGATCATAATTCACGTCAGAGGTGGTAGCTTTCCTAATGGCCCTCCTTCTATGATTTCCATTGTTCTCACTAACTCGCTTCTGTTCCCCGTTACCTCCATTATCACCATTCTTAGGTTGGTTAGCGTTAAGGTTAAGGTTTTGTAAAAAAAACTAGGCTTTCAACCATTATCACTCCTTCTAATGATTCACTTTCACTACTTAGCTAACTAGACTCCACTGAGATATTCTCCTCTTTAAGAACTACTTTTCTTCTCTCTTTTTCTCTCCTCTTCTTTATGATTTTTCTCAAATGTCTCTCAATTTTAGGGTAGAAAGGTAGAAGTTTGGTTTTTCGGGGTATGCAAGGGAATAATTCAAACAAGAATAAAAGATATCAAAATTGACTTACAAGCATACAAAGTCAAATAAAAAGATGAGATGTCATGGATGCAAGTGTGTAGGTGTGTGAAAGTATGTATAAAAGAATGTATGCAAGTATATATGTATAGATCAAAAAGCAACCAAGAAAAATGTTCAAAACTATATGGGTGCAAAAATGCTAAGTATGAAATGTGTAAAAAATTTAGTATCCTTTTATTTTTATTTTCAAAATTTTGATGCTATGTAAAAAAAGAAGAAGAAATCCTATACTATTGACAAGTATGAAGCTAAACTATTTAGAATGCAATCTAAAGAAAAGGCTCCTAGCCTCACTTAGTAGTAAAATGACAAAAGCTAACCTAGAGAACCAATTTCGTGGCTCATTAGAAACAACGCCATTTTGATTCGAACCTTTGTTCGCACACTTGGAGGTTAAATCAAAAAAATAATCCAAGGATTGTAATATAGGATTTAACCTCGGGTTGTTTCACTTAATCGAAACTTAAAATGAATAGACCTAAGTTAACCTATGTGTCACGAAATGCAAGCTAATTTGGTAAGAAGGGGGGTTTGATCTTTGAAAACATTAACTGTACTAAATTGAATTGTAAGAAAATATGTAAAATGTATTTTTGGAATTTTGGGAATAAAAAATGGAAAGATTAAGACAAGTGATCAAAGAGTGATAGAATCCTCTGGAAAATGAGTGTTGGCTATCATAGTTCGAAATTAATTTTAATGGGAGTGGAATTGACTAAGTTTCAAATAGGTAAACCTTAAAGAACTCTTTAAGTCCAAGATTTTAATCATTGGAACTCCATTTCTTAAAACCTTGTGAAATGCTCTTAGTGTGTCTAGTGGATAGGTCCATGTAAGAAGTCAATTTGGAATCTAGAATCAACTCAATATTAAACACAACTATGCAAGATAAAAGAGAATCAACAAGATGACAAATAGACATATATGAGACTTCATATATTTAAGCTCAAAGTTCTACATAAACAAATCCAAACCACACATTGAATATCCAACAAATTACAAAACCTAAACCTAGGAATTCATAATTCATAGCTAAACCATAGATTAAGCTACTCCCCTTTTAAACCCATTGAACTCTAGTCATTGCTACATCTTCAAGAGGAAAGAAATGCCTAGTCACGCATAACTCCAAGAAACTTCACAACTGAGAAGCAATCAGAGGTACCCATGGTAGAAGTTGACAGTAAAAAATGGAAGAAAATGAGATATATATGAGGGAATACGATGGTGTGATAGTGGTGGGAAGATGATGGAATATGAATGTGATAGTACAATTACTAATTATTTGTGATAATTTTACTTTCAAACTACATTAATTCAAAACAAGCACTCATGAGCTAAATTAAGCACAATATCTGATAATAAGAGCCAAAAAATATAACAAAAACCATGAAATTGTCACCAAATGATATATGAAACTTGGGTTTAATCACTCCTTCATTCCAGTCTCCACTGTACCTCTCTTCCTTCTCCTCCTCAGCTCTACCTGCTGCTACCTCGCTCTACTTGTCCTCTGCTAAATGCTAGCTTTCTCCACATCCACTATTGATTCTTGCTCCTACCTCTTGCTCGTCTTCCACAAAAACTAGATATGGTTTTCAGATCTAGTTTTCACTTTAGTCAATTTTGACCCACCAAAAACCTGACCTAATCACTAAATTTATGGTATTTTTGGGTGTGTTTTAGAATTTTTCTTCTCTTGAAATTGAATTGCATTTGTGAATTTTGATAGTGAGGTTGTGAATGGTTGGAGGAAATTGGATTTGAATTGTTGTGAATGGTTGGATTTAGAGTTGAGTGAAATGGATGAAGTGTACTACAAGAAAACTACCATTTACTGACGGATAATTACCAATGGTAAGAATTTTGTTGGTAATAACTGATAGAAAACGACATATCGTTGGTGATTTTGACGTATTATATGGTAATTTACGACAGACAAAAAACTGTCGGCAAAGATGGATGGGAAATTTTTTGGGTGATTTTTGGGATAGAATATAGAGACAAAATCTGAATTATCATCAGTGAATAAGTTACCGATGGTGGTGTTTTCTGTCGGTAAATCTGATAGTTAAACATCGGTACATCCTTCTACTACAATGTACCTAATAAAATGTTGTCAAATCAGTCTTTAGGCAGAATATAAGTTTAAATTAAAACGAGCCCTTTTCCATCCTTCGGAAGTTTACTAAAATAAAAAATTACGTCGTTACAAGGCGTTGTCATTTTATTATTTGTTTCTAGCTTACCCCATGTACGTAATAAAACATTGTCGAATTGGTATTTACTAACAAATATGTATTCCATCAGTAAGTTTAAAATAAACGACCCTGTTTCCATCCATTAAAAGTTGACTAAAACTAAAAATGACATCATTACAAATGGCATGATTTTTGTTATTCGTTTCCTGCTTACCCCAAGCCCCCAATTCTCATTTTCACCTTCTATGCTTTTTCTTTATCACGCCATTGGTTCCTTCTCTGTTGTGGGTTCATTGTCGCGCCATCGGTTTGTTCTCGCAGTTGGTCCCTTCTCGACGTTATGGGTTAATTCCTTCTTCCTTCTTGCTATCGGTTGCATTTTACGTCACCATCTGTTGTGTCCAGCTGTGTCACCGTCTGTTCATCTCCACATCTGTGGATCTGCTATACTCAAAGTTGAATTGATTTATGGAGGTAAGTTGCTAACATGTTATTCTTTGTTGTTTTATTCGTATTTGGCTGCAACAATTTCTACATTTTGGATTTAAGTTTCTTCTCTACTGTCATTGTCTTATATTTTGTTGTATGGATTTGACCTTATGTTAGACAACTGAACTCAATATTGGTTGTAGGAAGGTTGAAGCTTATTGCTTTGTTGGTAAATTAATTCGTCGGTTCATTTATAATTGTTAGTTGTTTCTATTTTGAAGAAGTTGTTGAATTCTAATTCTCGTAATGTAATATATAGATGTTTATAGCAAAAGATAAGATCCCATTTGGGCATTTCTTTGTTTTCGTCAATTGTTGTTTCTGTTAATTGATTGGATGGTGAATAAGTTTTGTTGGAATGAAGAATCCTTAGGAGTGTATTTTGTCTTCTATTGTAAACTTTCTGGGTCAGTACATATAGAAGAAGCGAGCCGTTGGTAGGACAACTTTCATAAGTTTTTGTGGATCAAGGTTGTGTTTACAAAAGAGAAATTTTTGAAGTAGAAGATTAGTTTGGATTAATAAGGATTATGTTGTCTCTATTCCAATCTAGAGAATATATTAGTTAAACCCCTTCAATCAAGAGAATATATTAGTTAAACCCCTAAGTATCAATGTAAACCAAACACAAAAATACCAAGTATAATTATATCAAAAACATAATAAAGAAATAGGAATGAATATGGAGTATATTTCTATGAGACAATTGATTATAAATCATATAACTAAGTTGAATCTTACATGTATAATTCTTAATAATAATTTGAAATTTTAAAAAATATTTAAAGTGAGTGTAAATATAAATAATATATAATTACATTAAAAATTTCAAGTTGCCTCAGAGGTTAATCTTTATTTTTGAATAATCTTTCATCATGAACAGCTTCCTAACAATGTTGTCATCTCATAATTGCTCTATCCTTGCTCAATATGTTTGAATTTCATGCTTTTTCACCTTTATCCGTTCTTCTAGCCC
Organism: Erythroxylum reticulatum; assembly: GCA_025504915.1. Taxonomy (NCBI): domain Eukaryota; kingdom Viridiplantae; phylum Streptophyta; class Magnoliopsida; order Malpighiales; family Erythroxylaceae; genus Erythroxylum; species Erythroxylum reticulatum. Next base: position 6,401 of record JANSVA010085605.1, read on the forward strand.
TTTTAACTCTTTTAGGCTTCTTATTGACCAAAGGACTTAATATGAGCTACAAATTTTTAGTCTTTGGTCAAAATGTTTCACCACTAATGAGCTCTATAGAATATTTATAATTCTTTAAATAATAATCATGTTAGTAGTATCAGTTCACTTTAATATATAATTCATTTCATGCTTATGTTATTTTATTTATTAATAGTTAACAGTAATATGAAAAGAAACAAAAAATAAAATAATAAAGATAAAAGATAAATAATAAGGAATAGAAATAAATTTTTCTCTTCGATGATATATCAATATTTACATTGGTTCTTTTAGCTTCAATTGAGAAATAAACCTTTAAAAGATTTTTTAAAAATTGACTTTTCCTCTAAACTTTAAAAGCTAGGGAAGGAGGCATGGAAAATAGCCTTAGGGTAGCATATATTAATCAAGGGTAGTTGCAGCCCTCTAAAATCCTATCGATCATTAAGGACCTATTCCTAACCGGTCAATCAAGTTAAAAATTCTACTTAGGAAATAAAGGTTTATATTCATTAGCTTACTCTTTTCTCCTTTATTTAAATGATGCAATGTTTGACCTTGTGGATCCTAATTGTCTAGGTCTTCTAATTAAACATTTAGCAATACTGGATGTAGATACTTTATTTTCAGTGGCCATTCTTTTTTCTCATTACATATTAACTTACTGCTACATTATACAGACTTTTTGAGGGAAGACAAGCATAGTTGATGTCCTTCATTTATAACACTCATTCATCTATTGTTCTCTTAATGAGCAATGATAAAAATATCCTCTATGTTTCAATTAGTCAATTCTTTAATATCTATCACCTTTAAATCAATATTGCTCACCTTTGATCCGTAAATGTTTGTTTTATATGATTGTTTTAATATATCCCGCTTTCTAAACAGAGAACAATTTTGTTCTTGGTTGTAGGAAGTCATTTGTTAGCAATATTTCTGCTTCGAAGGAGATTGAAGAGAAGCGTTAATAGGTATTCAAATGAAATTCATTTCATTATATTTTTTACAATGTCAACAATGAATTCATTTGATTTTAATCAAATTTGTATCAATTTCTTTATTTTCATTATAGCTTCGTCATCATCTTTCTTCACTTACTTCAGGAAGTTCTTTCTGCCTGTCAGTTGAGGTAAGTGATTTTGTTTTTGACTACATTTTTATGAACTTGGTTTAATTAAGGTTTTTATTTATGGTTTGAACTTCCCATTTTTAATTTAAATGGCCTGTATGAACTAAAACATGTTTGTGACATGAACTTTGGTGTATTAATGAATTAATATAGGATGAGTTTGACTTATATTATAGTTTTAATTACTTTTATTATGTGAATATATTATTTCATTGATGCTTTCTTAAATTATTAGTTTCCCTTCACTTTTCATGTGCAAATCTTTACATGGCTGTTATTTAATAAATTGTATATGTTAAATTAATTTATTAAAATAAGTATTAATAATTTTATGAATACTTATTATATTTGGCACTAGAACATATTTAATATCCATTAAATAGCAAACTTTCAACATTAATTTTCTTCTGACATATATGATTACAAACATATATGTTGGATCTTCAGTTTAAAAATATTTTATATCTTAACCCATAAACCTTAACCCATAACCTGTGATGGAGCTCCTGTGAGGCTTATCGGTAAAAAATACCAAGAGCGTAGGAGTCAAAATGAGAGATTATTTTGTTAATTCAAAAGTCTTATCTTAGATGTTTTGTAATCTTTGGCTAACATTAATGATACTAACTATGGATTCACTGTTTTAAATTAACAGTTTTCCATAAATGAGTTTCCAGGATAGATCTTAGATGTATAGACGATTAACACCTGATGGTTTCATTAATCTTGAATTTGTTAAGGGAGTTAAAGCTTTTATTCATTATGCATGTTCTCAACCTGTATATATGGATGGGTAGGGAAAACACAAATTTTTCCTTCTTATTGATGAAGTTAATGGGCATTTGCTGAGAAAAGGCTTTGTCCCCAATTATTCTAAGTGGACACGATATAAGGAACCATTGATTTCTAGCACCTTAAGGGGTAATCAAGCATAATTGGTTGTCAACTTAAATTAGTTTGAAGGGGGGGATTAGATTTTGAGGAAATTATGTGGATGGAACTGAAAATCCATAGATGTAAATGGTTTATGATGCAGCTAGTTATACTTTTGAGGAAAATAGGAAAATCTAGAAGAAAAACCTAACCCACAAGTAAAACAATTTTTTGACTTACTACAGTCAACTGACCAAGAATTATGGCCAAATTGTGAGACAATGACCCAATTGTCTTCAATTGCTTGAATATTGAACATAAAGTCTGAAGGACATATTTCGTACCGTAGTTTTGATAAAATTCTTGAATGGTATAATGAATCATTGCCTCTTGATCATACAATGGTTGATAATTTTTACAATATGAAGAAACTTATTAGTGGTCTTGGTTTGCCTGTTTAAAAGATTGATTGTTGCAAATTGGGATGTATGTTGTATTGGAGAGATGATGTGGAATTACAAAAGTGTAAATTTTGTGGTTAATCTAGGTTCAATCCTAGAAAGCGTTCTATGAAACAAAAATTAGTACCCTGAAAGTAGATGTATTATTTCCCACTAACTCTGAGACTTCAAAGATTATATGCTTCTGATGTTATTGCATGTCACATAAGATGGCATGATGAACACGAATAGGAAGATGGAATTATAAGTCATCCATTAGATGCACCGACATCTAAACATTTCAATGACACCCATCTTAAGTTTGCAGTTGAAAGTTGAAATGTTAGGTTGGGATTATTGACGGATGGATTCCAACCTTTTCGTCAATCCGACTAACAATATTCATTATGGCTAATCATAATTACTCCTTATAATTTTCCTCCATGGATGTGTATGAAAGAGGCATATATGTTCTTGACAGTGATTATGCCAGGGCCTATAAATCTAAAGCAAAAACTTTGATGTATTTTTACAACCATTGATATCTGAATTGCAGCATCTTTAGGAATATGGTGTTAAGACATATAGTGTGTCTCTAAAATAGAATTTTATGTTGGGAGCAGCGTTGATGTGGAGCATTAGAGATTTTTGGGCATATGCTATATTGTGTGGATGGAGTACAGCTGGAAAATTGGCTTGTCCTTATTGTACTAATGATTATGATGCATTTTATCTTCCAAATGGGGGCAAAATATGTTGGTTTAACAATCACAGGAAATTTCTTTCTCCAGCTCATCCATTTAGACACAATAAATAAAAGTTCATTAAGAATAGAATGGTAAAAACACCTCCTCCTCCTCTCAAACTTGGTGAAGAGATTTTGCAAGAGGTTGAGGAACTGGGTTTGATAAAAGTAATAGAATTTGAAGCTAATGAAGTAAATACAAGCATTAGTAAAAACTATGGTTAAAGAAAACAAAGCATCTTTTGGGATTTGTCATATTGGAAAACTAATTTGATACGTCATAATCTAGAAGTGACGCATATTGAGAAAAATATTTTCGACAATTTGTTCAATACTATAATGAACATTGAAGGGAGGACAAAAGACAATGCAAATCATAAGCTGATTTACAATTTTTTTGTAGAAAGAATGAGTTACATAATGATCTTCACACTGGTAAATATCCAAAAGCTTGTTACACTTTAGACAAAAACTTGGCAAGGTGTGTGGACCTGAAGAAGTGAAAATTATTTAGGATGAAAAGTCAAGATTGTCATGTGTTTATGCAAAGGATTATTCCAATTGCATTTCGGGGGTTGCTACCGAATAACGTTTGGGAAGTAATAACATAATTAAGTTTGTTTTTTAAAAGTTTAACATCATCTGAAATCAAGTTAGTTGAAATGGAAAAACTAGAAAATGAAATTCTAGTAATTCTGCGCAAATGAGAAGGGATTTTTCCTCTAAGCTTCTTCAAGTGTATAGAGCATCTACCTGTGCATTTACCACACGAGGCAAAACTAACCGGTCTAGTTTAATATCAGTGGATGTATCTATTTGAGGGGTAGCTAATTTTTTTTGCAATAACCATATAAACATGTTTTAACTACAAAATTATAATAATCATATTCTCTAATATAGGTATTTGCATCACTTGAAGAAAAATGTCAAAAATAAGGATAGAGTTGAAGGTTCAATATGTAATGCTTATTTAGTGAAGGAAGCTAGTATATTTTGTGGAAATTATTTTGAGTCACATGTTCCCATAAGAGGAAGAAAAGTTCCTCGTAATGAAGATGGGGCAGGAATGAGTGATGTTGATGGTAACCTATCCATCTTCACATATCATGGGTGAATATATGGATGTGCAATAAGACAAATGTTAACAGAGGAAGAAATTTAGGTAGCATATGGTTACATTTTATTAAACTCCCAAGAGATTCAACCTTTTGTGCAGTAATTTGAACATGAGAATTGTCGGTTTTCAAATTTTATGTTGTTCATATCTTAAAAACATAAAAATGTATTTAGATTATACGAGGCATTGTTACGCGAGATAATGACAGACAACATACAAGATGAAATAAATAAAAAAGTTAGAAGACATTTCCTCAATGGTTCGAGAGATATGTAAGTTTTCACTTACATATATTCTTATAGCTCAATTATAAGATTTACGTGTTGAAATAACATTATACCCTTTGATATGATAATTTCTTTTATGTACGCCTTCGAAAATCCAATAGAAAACAAGTTTATTTGTGATCTTGCAAAGGGACCTCTACGAACTATTCAATCGTATCTGGTGTATGTCATTAATGGATACAAATATCATAGAGAACATTATGGTCATAGTATGGAAATAATAAATAGTGGAGTTTCCATACAAGAAGAATTGATGTATTACTATGGTAAAATTATTGAGATACTTAAAGTTGAGTACCTTTCATTGCCAATAAAGCGATGTATGATATTCAAATATGACTGCTATGACCTAACTCCAAATGTTGGAACCAAAGTCCATAGCTGATACAATCTAGTTAAAATCAACAACCGAATAAGATTGAGCCAATTTGAACCCTTCGTGTTGGATATGCAATCAAAATAGGTGTGTTATATCCCTTTTACAAGCTTAGCACGAGATAAGTCAGATTGGCTGGCAGTTTGTAAAGTTAGACCTAGAGGTGTTTTTGAATCACATTGAAAAGGAGAGCAGAGAATTGAAAGTGAAACGTTTCAGGAAGATGTTTATTAAATAAATACATCTATCATATATGATGATAATGAACCTTTGAATGATCCATCTAACGAATATGTTCAAATTTCATCTGGAGAGGATGACGAGGGTCAGAGATCTGAAAAGGAGTAAGAGTTTGATTCTTATTCTTCTGAAGAAGATGATTGTACTTTTACAATTATGTTACGATAGCGATTAATTTGTGTTTGTAATTGAATATTTTATTTTTCAAATCAATGATTCCTTTTCAAAAAATTATGTTAAGTATTTAATTCAAATTCTTTATCAAGGAATGTCAATATAGAGACTGGTTCCGGATAGTAGTAATTCATTCTATTGGGAGGAATGTGGCATAATTGTCCCAACCCAAAGAATATACAAATCAAGAAAAATCTCCACTTCATACACTAATGATCATTTGCCTTCTATGGACGATCTTCTACTTCAAGGTGTTTAGTATGATCTGGATAATGTCACTTTCCTTATTATGTATATCTCATTTCCTTTGATGAAGCTACACTAAATCTGGCGACTTATTCATTATATCCTCTACAAGTTTAGCTATAGCAGAAATGTTATTGCAAGAAGGTGTGCAAAACCCTACACCTAATGGAAGAAATATCACTGTTTCAATTGGTACATTTAAACATGCCAGGACCCTTCTCTAGAATCTAGACATCGAGGACTCATTTAACTTTACCGACTCTCATGTCACATAGAATCCAAGAAATTAATTATATCATTATAATTTATCGATGCAATACACTAGACTCAGCTTTAAAGTTAATTTAATGTTATATCTGTAAGAATTTGTCAAAGAACCTCCCCACTACTTAAGGGTCAACCTACGTCGTATTGTGTATCACCTTTTGTTGTTCTTGTTGTATGACTTTATAAATTGTTAACCTTCTAATTCTTCATTTGTACTTAAATATAATATTCAACAAATCGTCTTATTTCCTTTTCCATATATTAAGTAAAATATTGAATTCAAATTCTTATATTTCTAAAAAATTCAATAAATAATAAATTTTAGGTAAAATTATGGGGCCAAAGAGACAGTGTGAGGTAATATGGCCCAAGTTTAGAGGTATGTTCGGAGGTACTTACTGTGAAGGTAGACCATCACAGTTTGCAGCTGGCACTGACTCACCTTCTCCCCCTCTAGGGCCTACACTTGTAGATAAGGTATCACCTATTGCTCGTCATACTATACCATCCACATCCCCATCCCTAACTCATACATCATCCAATACCCCTTTATTGGATAGAGGAGATGTTCGCCAGCTAGGGGCTGAGGGACCTGATGGAAGAAAGTACATAAAAATTGTCAATAATCTCTAAGTGAAATTACACTAAACATTATTTGTTTTCAATTAAGATATACGTTTATCGAATTTTTCATTGTATAAAATTACTTTTTATATTAGGTTGATTCCTTCTGGACCGTGTTCCAGAAATATGATATCTAAATTTAGGGAAAAGATTGATCCTGAGGATTATGTGTGGAAGAATATCTCTCAAGCCATAAAGGGATTTTACTTTCAAGAGTTTGAGGTACAATAAAATTTTATTTTCTTTTTATATTGATTTGTATACATTAATTAGCTAAATATTATTACATTATCGTAGTTTAAATATTTTTATTTCAGAAAGAATTTTTCTGGGATTCTAGTTTTGACGCCATCATACATAAAGTATGGGAGAGGCGAGCTCGTACACGATATCGTAACTTTATTGGTGCAATATGTAAGGATAGTGTACGACTGCCTTATATTTTAGAGCAAATATGGAGTCGTTGACAAGAGTATTGGATATCACCTGAGGCAAATGTCCATCTCAGGACGTAACTCCACCAATAGACGTGGAGGGCTGAGGGGGTAGGAAAGTCTTCCCGTACATACAGGAGGATCAATAACCTACCACGAGCATGCAAAGATACTTGTAAGTATCTAAACTTGAGACCTATATTATAAATGTTTTACTTTGTTGTATTATGGATAATGATAATGGTATAAATGTCTAGCGCCATATATGGATTTGTTGAGTTATTTTTTTGTTTAACATGAGCTAAATATCATAAAATAGATGAAACTTTGCTGAAATTTTTATAAATTCTAGTTCACATATAACATTTTATTATTATGCAGGAAAAGTCTATGGGCATGAGACCTACACCTACTCAGGTGTTTTTGCACACTGACATAAAGAAGCATGATGGTGTGACATTTGTCAATAGCCGATTTAGAGAACTTAATGTATGTCAAATTAATGCTTTATTATTATTTCTTAATAATAATCACTTACTAATGTAAACATTGCTTCCTAATAAGACCAAATACAAGAAACAATTCAGCGATGGTCTTATAAGGAACAACATGTTGATGAGACTCAGATATATCTTAATGCTGTGGGTGGTAGGGACCGTCACGGAAGGATATTCAGGCTAGGTCCATTTGCGAACACATGTTATTCGTAATCCTCTATATCCAGTACAACAGCTTTGACTAGACCAACGTAAACCAATGAAGTCATTAAGCTTCGGACCACAGTGTAGAAATTAATGGAGAAGATAGCTCAACTGAGATATGAGATGGAGGAGTTGAAGAAGAGGGGTAGCACCTTAGAGCATCCACGATCACTAGGACATTAGAATTGTCATATTCATTTGCTTTGAATTACAAAGAGTTATTATGTACACTGTAATATTTTTATTATTAATTAAGATAATTTTAACTTTATATCATCAATCAACTTTCTATTTAAACAAATTAAGTATATAAATGAATAAAATTATTATGCATGCATAATTCATAACTGTTGAAATTATGCATTTATCATAAGATCATGAAATAAAATTTAATTTCGAGATTTAAAAAACATATTAGTTGTCTTTGCAATAAACTGTCGATAAATTGCATGATATTTACCGACCATTCTTCTTTTTCCATTGGGAATATTGAAATCTTTTTGATTATCTAAACTACGGTTTATCGACCATTCTTCTTTTTCTATCAGTAAATTTATTGACCTAAAATCTATTCCATAGTTAAATTTACCGACGAAATAGTCAGTCCATCGGTATATTTTACTGACGGGTAGACACATAAAAAGTTCATCATTAAATTAACCTACGACCGTATTAATAATGCCGCTGTCATTCGTTTTATTTCGTTGGAAATTATTATCACCGATGGAACTCTTGTGTTTACCGTCGATATTTTTGGTCGGTAAACTACATTTTTCTTATAGTGAATTATTTATCTGTTGAAATTGGAAGCTCATAATAAGTCACGACCTTTGGTTAGTATTTGGAATTTGAATGGATTGGATTATTACAATTTACGATTACAAACTAAATTATAAATAAATTCGATAACAAATGAAATCAAATTAAGCCTATCTATATATTTTCAATTTTCAATTTGATTTGAATTATATGTGTAGAATTTAGTGTACATATTAAATTTTTTTATTGAATTTCTTTTGTTCAAATTTAATTCAATTTTAAATTTGAATTTTAACTTTAATTTAGATTAGTTTGATTTTTTTATTCATAATTTAAGAAAATATGTTTTTATAATAATTGAAGAGAACATATGATAAATTTTATTTTGAATACAAATATGAATTAATAAATTAATTTAATTTGGTAATTTTAGAAATAACGAATTTGGACATTTTATACTTAATCTGGGTAGATATGTTTCCAATGTAGTATTTGAATATGACATACAAGATCTCTGGGCTCACTCACATTTTTTTAAATATAATAAGTCATACAACAAACTAAATTATAAAGCTAATTTGAAATCAACATTCTTGTTTATAAGCAGGTGATGTGATTATATTAATGAATAAATTAATACAAAATGAGTTATATTATATACGATGGACATGTGTATTATATAATTGTGTATATTGACTACTTGAATTGTTAGTTTTTGACTTATTGAAGAATTGTGTTGGATGAAATTGAAATTTGTATAATGTCATTATACAAAATAAGTTATATTACATATGATGAACATGTATATTGTGTATGTTGGATACTTAAATTATTGGTTTTGACTTATGGATAAATTATATTGGATAAAATTGGATTGTGTTGGATGAAATTGAATTGTGTGTGATGTAATCATACAAAATGAGTTATATACATATGATGGATATGCGTATTGTATAATTGTGTATGTTGAACACTTGAATTGTTAATTTTTGACTTATTGACGAATTGTATTGGATAAAATTGGATTATGTTGGATGAAATTAAATTGTTTATGAATTTGATATATGTCTTCATTTATTGTTACAGATAAATGAAAGGAATTTCAAGTACTTCTGATCAAATCGCTTTAGAAAGATACAATGAGCTAGCTTAGGTTTATACTGCATTGGTCCTGGGTATAAAGAGTTATACAATTTGCTTTTTTGTAACAAGCATTTGAATGGTGGATGAATCACCCGATTAAAGAAGTATTTAGCTGGGGTTAAAGGAGATGTGGAATCTTGTAAAAAACTAAGTCACAATGTGAAGTAGCAAATGAAAACTTTGCTTAAAGAATATCAACACAAGAAAGATATAAGGGAGAGATTGAATTATCAATTTGGTAATGGAATTTTGTTTGTTAGTTTTCGTGATAATTGTAGACATGTTGAAGGTGGTAGTAGTAGTGGTAATGGTACTTGTACTGGTACTGGTAGTGTTCCATCCTAGGCCCAGCAAGAAGTGAATGTCACACATGGACCTGATGTTAGGAAAAGAAAAAGGCAAATGACGAATTTTTTTGCATCATGAACAACTCTTGGAGCCCAACTTTCAATTCATAGTGTCATACAATTAATAGATGTAGCTCACAACGTTGATATGACAATGACTAAATGGTGGTATGATATAAGTGCAACATTCAATTCTTCCCAATCATACTATTATCAGCTTATAGTGAATAATATAGCATCTTACAATCTGAGATACAAAGCTCCTTCAATTGATGACTGTGGAGGTAAACTTTTGAGTTATCAAGTTTTTGACATTAAAAGTTATTTGGATGAAAAAAGAGTACATTGGACTACTTACAAGTGTTCAATTATGTGTGGTAGGAATTGGGTCATCCTACTGTGACAAGATTTGCAATGAATTTGTTATCAAAAGTGATAAATGAGTTGTATCTCAGCATGCTATGTCTAATGTTAGATTGGAGGTTTCTAGAATTATATTAGAAGGTAGTGAGTTTTGGTCTCAGTGCCAATTTATTATTCAAGTTTTTGGTGAGGGTGCTTCGCTTAGCTGATAGTGAAGAAAAGGCAATAATGGGTTACTTTTATGATGTCATAGAGAGAGCGAAGGAAGAAATCAAGGCCAATCTAAAATATAGGACTTCTTTGTACATATCAATCTTGTAGTTATCAAAGAGAGATAAGAAAGACAACTTTCTTTTCCATTTTTTGCAGCTGAGGTATTTCTGAATCCTAGTTTCTATTTCAGAGTGAATTTTACAAAGAAAGTTGAAGTTATTAGGGGAATACTATTTACTATTATAATAATTATTGTTTATGACATGATGCAAGATCTTTTGAGCTCATAAATGGAGCTTTATAAAAAGTCTTCTGGAGATTTTAGAATGTCGATTGCTATTTGACAAAGAGCAAAACTTTCTCCTAGTATTAGCTCTTTTCTTTTTCTTACTTGTTGAAAATTAATTATCACTTTATTTTGTTTATAACGCTACTTTTATTATCTTACAACTTATAGTTTCTTGGTGGGATCAATTCGGAAGTGGTGCTCTAAAATTGCAAAGGTTTGCAATTCAGATTTTAAGTCAATGTGTAAGTGCAACAAGCTATGAAGAAAAGTGGAGTAGATTTGAATTCATCTATTCCAAAAAAAGGAATAGATTGGAGCATAAGAATGACTTGGTCTTTGTTCGTTACAATTTAGAGCTTTGATAAAAGATGTTATTATCATTATTAATTTTAATATAATTTCTTATAATTTTCTAATAATTAAAATATATTGTTGACTAAGACTCTTAATAGTAAAAGTAGTTCAATATATCCCATTTGTATTGATAATATCAATCTTTTGGAGGCTTCGGTTTTTGAGAAACTAGGTTTGGTAGAAGTGAGTGACTTGGAAAATAATTTTGAATAGAAAAGCACTGACATGTCATTTGGTGCATTGAATTTGAATGATGATGATGGTGAGACTTCTTTCAATGATGAAGATTTTGTACCAAATGATAATTGGGGTCAATGCAGTTATAGTGAGTATCTTCCTGTAGACGATTGAATGAAGTTCTAGACTTCCAGGTTTTTATTTTTCCTCTTCTTTTAAATTTACTTATATTTGATGCATATTGTTAAACTCTATATATGCAATATAATTGTAAATGTTTTTATTTTAGATTTCATTTCTACTTAGTTATTTCCTCATCACGAACTCTTAGCACAATCGTAATAGTTTGAGAGATGAGAATATTTAGTTTGAGAGATCAGAATATTTATTATTCTTTCTATTTGATGGTTTGATATAGTTATTATTTTGTTATATGATCAAATTTTAATATGTTAAATACTTTATATTGTTCTTAATTTTATATTTGTATGATGATGATTTTCTTTTTTATATTAAGTGTGGTTATTATTTATATGTGAAATAATTGAAAATTATTTTATTTCATATTAATTGTGGTTAGTATTTATTATTATAGTTTTTAGAGACAGGGTTGACGTAAATTTATAAAATATATAATATAACATAGCAACGAATTATTTTATAATTTTAAAAAATTTAGGATCTATTTCATAAATTCAAAAAATTACCTAAAATAATACTAGTATTGATCGGTACTGATACAATGCAATACTAAAACTCAATTTGATATCAAAGTTGATGCGGTATTTGCAACTTTGCCTTAAAACAAAAGGGGTAAAGAAAAAAGGTAAAATTACAATGATTAATGAAACGAAGTATTACATCATTGTGGAACAACAGCTACGACCACCAACCAGTATTACTAACAAGCCTCTTATTGATTCTTCTTACCAGGTTTTATCTAGAGACCAAACGAACTTGAACTTGTCAGAAAAGCATATCCACAATTTATCTCCACTACCTTGAGTCTTGAACAAAAAATTCAACTTTATAGTGTGAATCCTGTTACAATTACCAAAGCAGCATTAAGAGGACATTACGGCCGCTCAATCACTCAGTTTAAAGATATAGTTCAATATGGTGGGAAATGACATGATGGGTACAGAAAACAAGGTCCAAAACATGTACTCTGGATGAGATCATGCGTTAAATTTATGATCTAATTAAGCAGTCCAGATGATACGTTAACATTTTCCATTTAACATTACAATATGTCTAAGGAAATTAATGATTTATTTTAATAATAAATACCCTTTGATTAGGCAGTACATACATCCTCAGACTACTCAAGAAAATCCTCGACGATCAAAACCAAAATCTACATCTGATCGTGTGCATAAACCTCGAGTTTCTAAGTCCTCAAAGGGTCTTGAAGCATCATCTTCTTATGCACCTTTTGAACCGACTAAATAGTGGAGAAAGCTATTAAGGATCAATACTCCTCCATCATCTCCACCACCAGTAGAACCTTCCATCTCTTTTCTTAGAAAGGATAAAGCTAAACAGACAAAGTACATAGCTACTCTTACTGCTAAACCTCTTGCAGAAGATTCTGACTCTGTGATAGAATCAGAAGAGAAACCTAATACTTAGAGTGGTACATCCAAGATTTCTGCAACAATTTCTGATGATTCATCTGAACTATTAGAGATATCTAATGTTTTGATGATTATGCCTCATTATACTGAAGTAGAACCAGAAATCAGTGAAGCTAAATCTATAGGTACTGAACCCTTCAGACCCAAACTAGCACCTCAATCTACAACTACAGCTGCCTCTACACAGTCGACTACCAAGGCTACCTAGGGTCCTTGATTTACATTCAATGATCTCCCATCTAAGAAATGGAGGGATCAAATACATGAATTTAGTGCATAGATTGATCTACAAATGACTAGATGTAATAATCCTCTTTAGGATATTTTGTATAAGTTCACCTTAAGGTTCACTGGTACTTTGAGAGAATGGTGGCAAAGTATAAATGAGTATCAACAACTTCAGTACATACAAGCATCTACTGCTAGAGCACTACTTAGCATAATTCATAAAGAATTTATTAGTGACTTTTAGATGATTGACAAGCAGATCCATTAGGAATATTTCAAGATGAAATGCTATTTTCTTGATAAGCATGATCTTCAAAAGCATTACAAACACATGATGAAAAGGCATTATTTCTTGAATGGATGGAATGATGTTAACTTGCGATATACTTTTATTTCCTCCTTTCCAGATGAAATACAACCAGAACTACAATGGACCATAGTTTCTCTACAAAGAGACATGTCAACTATCTCTCTTGGAGAAATCTATAAGCTTGCTTTAGCATCTCTTGACAAACTATGTGATCAATATACTTTCTTCAAGAATATCGTAAAAGGAGGTTCAGTTCTTAAAAAGGCTTGCAAGAAGCCTTATCTCTAGATTAAATGCAAATAAAAATAGACCTGTAAGTGTCATAGTAATAAGAAAGCTCATTAATCTCAACTCTACCAAAGGAGAACATTCCACAGGAAGAAAGATAGGCAGAAGTTTAGCAATGAAATGCTTTGACAAATACTAATTTAGGAAAATAGATGAATAGAAACCTTAAAATTTTAGGATTGTGACATTTATAAATTGATAAAATTTAACATCTTATGGTTATATTTTCTAATTTTTTATTTTAATTAGAATTTGATATTTGATGAAAGTGTAAGATTGATTACTTGTAGGAATATTATTAGAGATGACAATTAGGTCCAAATCCAAATACGTTTGAATCTAGACTAAACTTTAAAAAAAAGTATATCTCTTTAAGCTTGAGAGGCTCAACTAAAATGATATATTTTTTTGTGTGTGAAAAAAATGAATTCATTTAGAGCCATAAAATGGATTGAAAAAGGGATTACAAGGTAATGCCAACCATTTGGAATTATACAATAAAAACCACAAAATTAGGCTGTTATCTAAGGAAAGTTAGAAACATGATAAATTAAAGGTTTCATCTTCTCCTGATAACAATACTCAATTTTTCTATCCATTGATGAGCTCCCAGAATTTCTCTAATCTAGCATTAAATTTTGTGTTCTAAAGCATACTTTTTCATCCTTTTCTATGGAAAAGTCTTTGGTTTCTTTCCATCCAATTCGCATATATTGAGCAATTTAAAATGAGACTAAGATACATTTGAACCTTCCATAACTTTACAAATTGTTTGTCAGCCCAAATCAAAATATTATACCAATCAGTCTCTAAATAGGTAAGGTTCATTGTGTGTTGCATTCTAGCCTAAATGGGTGTAGTGTAATTACATTTGAAGAAAAGATGATCAATAGATTCAATATCTAAGTGTCATAACTCACATAAAAGATCATTAGAACCAATGATCATGTCGTTTTCTTTCAGCCTTCTCTTTGCAACCAAGTGGTGAAAGAGGCTTTAGGAATTAAGCTTCCCTTCCATACAAAGTTAGACTAAATGATGAGAGTATTACAAGGTCTCATAGCTTTAATACAAGAGGAATTAGTGAAAGAACCATTACTATTAAGGACTCAGATAGGTGTATCCATTTGCATACTATTAGGTAAGTAGTCAGGATAGTAATTTAGGAGCCTATTATCCCCTCTTTTAGGGAAATGTTAAGAATTGTGAGAAATAACCTTCTTAACCCGAGCATGAAATGATATTCTTACTAAGAGTGTTGCTAAATCATCCCTTAAATATAAAGGGCTTTGGTTGGACTAATGATCAAACCAAAACTAGGTATTCTCCCCATTCCCCACTTGAATTCTGATGAACAGATACACCAATCACCTCATTGTAAGGATGTGAATTAAGGGCCAAGAGTGCTATTGCTTTTTTCATAAATTTTCCACAAGTTGGAATTCTTTAAGCAGAATTCATTCATCCATTTGCTCCATAATGATTCTTTGTCATTAAATCATCTCAAAATTCTCTTAGCAACTTGTGTTGTTTGGAGTAACTGAATTAAGATCAAACCAAGTCCACCCTCTTACTTTCTCAAGCGGAGATGTTCCACTTATTCTTAGCACCTTTAAGATTAGTATATTTTCCCGACCATATAAATTTTTGTTGCATTTCTCAATATCCGTAATGATCCTTTTGGGAAGAAGTAGATGAGAACATTAATGTGAATGGAGATTGATCAAAACTAATACAATAAGTTGAACTTTAACAATTTAAGAGAGTGTTCTGTTCTGTTATACACTTTGGAGAAATATAAGAAACTAATGCACTTTCAAATCAAATATTTATTATAAGTTCCCAGTGTTAGAGATGTTTGAGGAGATGTTTGAAAAGTTAATATAAAGACCAGGCAACTTGTAAAATGTTAAAAGAGAATTACATAATAAAGATATGGTGAAATAATCAGACCCACATAGCATTAAGAGGTCATCTGCAAAACAAAGATAAGTTAGAAGCATTTCATTACATTTATGGTGCAATATGAACAAAGGAGTTTTTGAAATATTAATCCTTAAGATTTTGTTAAGGATTTCAATAAAGATGGCAAATAGGTAAGTACATAGTGGATCTCCTTACCTAATTCCTATAGAGCCTCTAAATTGTTTAGAAGGAGCAGCATTAATCAAAATGTTGTATAAAGGAGTTGAGATATAAGCCTTGATCCATTTAATAAAAGAGTCGAGAAAGCCAAACCATTCAAGGTTGAGTGTAATGAAATTCCAAAGCAATCTATTAAAAGCTTTGGAAAAGTCTACTTTAATGGCACTACTTTTTATAGATCTGCTGGTTTTGTAATCTCTAAGAAATTATTGAACCAAAAGGATATTATCCGATATGTTTTTGCTAGGTATGAAAGCACATTAAGAATTATATATGAATTGATTTAGAGAAATCCTTCAATCTGTTATCAAAAAGCTTAGCAATCACCTTTTAAACAATATTACAACTTGAAAACTATCTAGCCTAAAAGACTTTCTGGGATTCAAGATAAAAAGAACATTCTTAATCTCTTGAAAAGAAGGAGGTTGCTATAGTTCAGTACTAATTCTTGAGTTAGATTGTTGTAGGAACTATTCAACCTTTGAAGTTCTTGTAGATTGGAAATTCTAGGATTTTTAGTCTTACTAAGGGTGTTTTTAAAGTGCCTAAAAATCATATTTTTCATAGAGCCTTTATCTGTCAATGAATTATCATCTTCATCTAGTAGACAAGTGATTTTATTGGAGTTTCTCCTTGTCAACACTGAGTTATAAAAGAATTTGGAGATGAAGTTCCCCTCCTTTAACCAATTGAGTCTTGCCTTTTGCATCAACATTGAATTATTATTAAGTAGTGCATCATTATAGATCTCCCATTTCCTTAATTCAACATTTCTCAAGTCAAGATTGTAAGGATTGTGATAGCAACCATTTTTTTGTTGTTGCTTTTCTTAGCTCCATTTTGGCATCTTGGATGATTGAGACAAAATTGAAATTTCCAACTTTGAGAAATATCTTAAGCCTGGATCTCAACATATGAAGCTTCATCACAAATTGATAGACTTTATAACTAGCAACGTTATGATTCCAATACTCATAAACCAAATCCATAAAACCCTCTTTGCATATCTACAAATTGAAAAATCAAAAAAGTGCTTTGAATGAAATAGAAGAGAAGCATTCTTTGATCTCCACATAAGAGTGATCTAAATAGAATGGTAGACCAAATAATGAGTAGGAGCTAGGAAAATTATTCATCTAGTGTTGATTGGTAAGAGTTCTGCCTAGCTTTTTTCTGATGAGGCAACTTCCTAATTGTTTATTACTCTAAATGAATAAATTGCCTATTGATCTTAAATCTGTCACTTCTAGCTTAAGCACATTCTTTAGTTCTTTACCAAGGTTGGTAAAGTTAACTCTATCTCCAGAGGTTTCAAAAGGGTGGAGTATATAGTTTGCATCTCTCGATAATAGACAAGGTTTGTTTATAGGATTATGGATTAATAGAATTATGGATTAAGGATTGATCCTCCGAAAGTTTAACTCTTAGAAATTCAAAATTTGAAGCCTAGATTATAAAGAATTCGAATATGGAATTGAAATAAGATAAGAAGCAAGAAAGATATATGAGTTAGTCTGAACTTTTGGTAACTGAAACCTACACCTTTTCTTTATTAAAAACATATACAATTCTTTCATTAAAATTATGAGTATGGTTGGAATCAAAGCTCCAATTGCTTCCCAAAAATTTCATAACATTTTGTAAGTTGTGCGCTTTGACTCTAGTTTCCAACAATACTAGGATAATAGGATTCTTGTCCACCAAAATATCCTTCACTACCTATCTCTTATAAGATTAATTCAAAGCTCAAATATTCCAAAAATTCATGTAAATAGTTTAGAGGATTAGTTATCTATCCTCTTAGGCTTTCTCCTTTTTCTACCAGACCTCCTACTAGAACTTGGAGTAAAGTCTAAAGATTCTAGATTCAATTCAGATTACTTGTAATTGGTTACCTCTTCTTCAATGGAACCGTTGATGGAATTAGCTTCTGAATTTCTATTATCCTCATATTCCTTCATGATATCAGCATCATCATTAGGCTTATCATGTGTTTGTAGAACTATTTTTTTTGTTAGTTTAGGGTGTTTTTTCTAGAATTCAAATAAGTGGAGTTAGCTTCTATATTCTAAGGGCTATCTTCATCATTCACTCACGTAAGCTCTAAGTAGTTTCCTGTTTTGAAAAGATTCCCTATAGGTTTCTATACTTATTTACCTATTTGTGGTTTCCATTTGTAAGACAAATGAATTTTAACATTAACCAACTCATTAATATAATTTAGCTTTATAACGGGTAAATTGTCATGTAATCAATTCTTAGGATTGATTTCCACACAAATTCTTGTATAGCAAACTTTCTTCACCCTAGTTGTGATATAATCAAAGTGTAGAGGTTTTCTAATAGAACTAGAAAGATAACTTAGCCAATCCACATTCTAATATTTAAGAGTAATATTATGGATATTTCAATGTTTGATTTGTTAAGTTCCATTCCTGGAGTCCATCTTTTACTAAACAATGGTTGTCCTCCTTTATTCCATATTCTAGATCCTAGTATCTTGTGCATGCTATCACTATATGTGAATTTGAAATGAAAAGTGTACTCTTCTGTGAGGAGAATGTGATCTATTTGTTACCCAATTTGCTTTGAGCCCAAATATTCATGACAGGATATATTGGTCTTTGCTTAAAAGGAAGCCTATCAAAGTACAATTCTAATGCTTAGCTCCCTCCTAAAGAATCTCAAGAGAAGGAGAAACAATGCCATTAATAAGAGCTAAAGGAAAGTTTTTTAATTTACTTTAAGCTGGAGATAAATATACGACATTTCTCCAAGATTTCCTTGTATGATTAGCATCATCTATGTTTTGATTTTTATGAGCTTTCACTATATTTGCATCCAATGATTCTCTGATGGTAGGGAATTGATTCGTTTCCTCCAAATTGAACATTATAAGTGCATAATATGGGAAGTGAAGCAAAGATCAAATATTAAGAAGAAGCATAAGAAGCTTATTGAAAATAATGTTTACATCATTATAGATTAATTATAATTAATCTACAGTGCAATACCATCTCCACAGGATGCTCTTATGCTACTTATCTCATTGCTATCTTGCTCACCCTTGCACTAGTGTCACTCTCTTGCTAAACTACCACATGCAAAATGCTAGCCAATGGACGATCACATGCTCTAAAATGATGTACTTCAGCCTAATGTTTGATCAAACTTTAGGTTTTTTTAGTCATCAGAAAGATTGAACATTAGATTGAGTTCAAATTAATTTAAATTGTTTTGGTTGGACTAAGGTACGACTAGACTAAGGTATGACTTGACATATTATCATACATAGATAACACTTAAGAAAGAAGGAAAATTTTGGTAAAAAAATATTGATTTAGTTATCGTCACTATTGAACATTATTTAGTATCTTGGGCATCAGATTTTTTTATAAATATCAAATTAAGATGATTCAGGAGGTTGGGGAATGATAAGAGAACATGTTATAATTTCTAAGAAGATATTTAAGATTAACTTGGACTTATCAGTTGACTAATACATTTTATTGACTGATTAGTTTTAGGCATCAAGAAACACCAATCGATCCATATCGCCTATTGGTGGATTAGCATGTCTAAAAATACTTTAAGAAACTATCTTGATAACAATAATCGCTAATAGAGAAGCAATGATGAATCATTTTAGGCAAATGGAAAATTGATTTTTAGGGAGATTGTAAGACTTTAATGGATATTTCTTGAGTCTAATATACTTTGAGAGTGTATAATCCATTTTTCTGTTTTGGAAGAAGTTCTAAGGTTCTCTTTGTATGAAAGTGGTAGTAAATTTTATTTAAGGCCTTTTAGGTTAATTATTTTGTTATTTTATATCATAATTATATTATAGGGTTTTTATATAACTATTTATAATATTAAAATTTTCAATTTTAAATAGCTTAATGAAGAATCCCAATTTAAGGTAACGAGTTAATTAGGTCTTTTGTAAATTTATTATTTTGAAAGTTAAGTCATGTGGAATTATAAGTATTTTACATAAGTTACGGATGTATAAAATTTAATAGGCAAATTGTAATTTCGGTTGTTGTTATATGCTTATCACTACAAGTAATTAATTATAGGTGTAGTTTTGTAGTTAGGTGCCTCATTATGCAAATTTGTGAATTTGGAACCTTATAAAGTAATGTTATGCAGTTTTATGTGATTTAGTGAAGAGTATGGTTAGTTAAGGTTTAGTACTCGATGCCAAAATCAAGCATGTACCATTCTGATAGCCAAAGAAAAATTAGTCAACATCAACATAAGGCATGTAACATTTCATTAGTTAGCGCTTACCTTAAGTATGTACAAGGTTGCATGTTATTTGGCTCCATTGATTTGCATTTGCCTTATTTTATTGGAATGTTGCATTATCATTACTTCTTGCCTTGATAGAAATATCAAAGAGGTTAATGATATTATTTAAAAACAATATTATATTTTGTTTTATGTATATAGTGATTATTAGAGATGATTTTATTATATTGCTTCTTTTGGATTTTTGCTATTTGGTGATATACTGCTTGACTTATGCATTTTAAGTGAGGACTCAATAAAGTATGAGCTTAAGGATATATAATATGATTTAGCTATACTTTATTTTAGATGGATTCTTCTGTCTTTTAGGTAGATTATTTTTTTATTTTTAGTATACTTCTAAGAATTATTATATTATGTATAGATTTGAATTTGAGTTACGAAAAGTTGATTTTATAATATGGATAAGATGAAGATGTTTTATTTAGAGTTCTTACATTTATGATTTTGTAAAGAATTAATAGCAAGTAACTAGCCTTAGTTTGATAGTGGACTTGGAAGTCTAGGATCACTATTTAGTGGTGATTTTTCACAAACTCGGTAAAAAATTCGATGTTAAGTGATAGATTTTGTGGTATTAAAGCTCTAGGTTTAAGATTAGGAGGAAGATCTTAGGAAACTTTAAGATCAGTGGAGGTGGACAAAGTTTGTTCATTTATAAATTCACGAAAGAATCACTTTATTTTTTTGCAAGTATAAAGGAAGTAAAGTTGGCAATCAATACAATTTTTATGGATTTATGATATTTTAACGATATTCTAAAGATGGGTTGGTTAAGGAGATATAATGATTTCCTAAACTGTTGATAGAAATAGGTAGAGTTCAACATTTCAAAAATCAAGAGGTTTAATTTTGTTTTGGATAACATATAAGTTAAGTAGAGGGTAAGACAAGATAGTACTAGGTCTTTAATAGCCTTTGCAGATGTAAATAAGTGAGGAATTGAGATAGGTAGTATTTGAGTAGTGAGAGAATTTTCTACTTATTTAAGTAATTTTTACTATTAGAGAGAAATTTCAAGTTTAGTATTGAGAAAGTTCTAGGGACTAGTCTAATTTCTAAGGTTCCTTATTAGATAGCTCTTGTAGAGTTAAGGGGGTTAAAGGAGCAACTACAAGACATGTTATATAAAAGGTACATCATATTATGTACATCCCTTTGGGGTGCACTAGTACTATTTATTAAGAAGTAGAATTGCTACATAAGAATGTGTATCAACTACAAAGAGAGGTATAAGGTGATGGTGATAAATTGTTACCTTTTAACCATGATAGACGACTTATTTGACCAACTTTAGGGAGTGATATGTTCTCTAAGATTGAATTACCACTAGGTGAGGATCAGTGTAAAAGATTAGATAAAGATAATTTTTATGACCCTTTATAAGCATTATGAGTTTTTTGTCTGTTGTTGCATTCAATTGATACTACTACAATTTGTATGGATACAATCAACCAAGTGTTCAACCTTTTCTAGATAATATATAGTAGTATTTATAGAACTTTGACCCGATTAACTTGAAAACTGGTGAAGTTTCATGGATGGTAAAGTGTGATGAGAGTTTCCAAGAGTTAAAAAAGAAGTAGATCCTTATATTTACTATTCTTGATGATAGTAGTTTTTTCAATATCTTTAATTACGCTTCTAAGAAGGGATTAAGGTGCTTTTAATTTAGTAAATGCATGTGGTGACTTATCTTTTCTAAAAACTAAATCATATAAGGTGAATTATCTCATAAATGATTTAAAACGGGTAGCAATGTTGTTTGCTTATATACATTATTTTTGTGACAAAAGGTTTGATCTATATAAGACAAGGAAACTAGTTATTGTTACAAAGGGATTATGATATAACAATCCACCATCATCCGTTTAAAGGAAATATGGTGGTACGCATATTGAGTCAAAATAAGCATGGTAATCTCTCCATGTTGTTCACCTCATAAGGGAAGTGGTATAAGGAGTTAAAAAATTTGGAATTAGAGGTGGTCACTAAGGCCTAGAAGCACAATTGCGCAGCTTAAAACCACAACCAACTTTATTTACCAAGATTAAAGAGGCTTAGTAAAATGATGAGCAAATAAAGAAGATTTTGGAGGAATGAATATGGGCGTAATTTTTGACTTTCATATTGATGATGGTAGGCTATTAAGGTTTAGCGATAGAATGTGTGTTCCAAAGAATTTGAGATTAACGAGGGAGATTATAGAAAATTCTCCCTCTTTGAAATATTTTATACACTAGACAGGAGCAAGATGTATAAAGATATGAAAAATGCTTTTGTTGGATCAACATAAAGAGTGAGAAAGAAAGATTTATTAGAGAACTGTTAAGTTGTCTTTTTGTGCTCATTTTGTATATAAATCTCTTGAATGTGTTGCAATTATTATTCAAAATTGATGGATTTGTTTCTTAATTGTTGCCAGATAATTTTCAACACTTGATAGATGAAATCGAACCACAAAGATGAAGGGAAGCAAAGACAATTTGAAATTTTAGACTAGCAGAAAAATCAGTGACTAAGTGTGGGCACGTGCAAGGTAAAGGAACATCTGCAGAATCTGTTTTTGAAATCAGATTTGATCCACCTATGATCTTCATGATCTTAAGAATCAAATTACTACCTTAATGAGGGGGATCTGCAATCTAAAGATAGAAAAAGAATATCGGTGGAAGATAAAAAAGAAATAAGAGAGAAAGCGATAAAAAGAGGATTTTCATTACTGTTAATTGCAGCTTGGGTTTTAGGATAGTTTTACATTTTTCTGTAGATTTTCTACAAAATTTTCATTAGGAATAGTTTTCGTTTTCTTCATTTTTTCCTATGGTTTTTGGTTAGCCATAGTTATGTTTTTCATTTTCTGCAGTAGTTTCTCTAGGAATTTTCAGATTTTCTAGGAAAAGACCAAGGATGGAGACTTTACAATTGGTTATATCTTTGTTGACTTCCACTTTCAATATGAATAGCTAAATCATTTTTCTTGGTTGAAGGGAACTGTGTTATCATCTAGTATGTGTGAGATTTCTAAATAAAATTTGTTTCATTGATGAATACTGAGTGTCTTTCGAATTGCTTTTTCTGATTGAATGGATTAATTTCTAGGGTGTGCAAGTAGGAACTGATTTGTTTAACAGCTAGATTAGTAGGATATGATGTTCAGTTTGCTAATCAAAAGTGGTAATCAGGATTACCATCTTTATGTTAGACTTGGAAGTTCTAAGAAGATACTTAATGTGATTAAATACACGTCGTACATATGTTGTCTTGTTCATTGGTTTCTTAGTTCCTAAAGCTATTAATTGATTAAACTTAAGATCATATATAAGTTGTTGATTAATAAGAATGTTTAGAATACATATTTTTCATCATTTACTCTTAAAAGCAAAAAAACATCATCCAATAAATGCTTATTAATGGACTGAATTTTATATCAAGGATCCATATTAGTGTGATAATGTTGGTGACCTGAAACTAAGGTTTGTCTACTAAATTTCTAGATCTGAATATTTGTGTTTAATTTTAGTTTTTGTTTTTTTTAATTCCTAAATTATATGAACCAACCCCCTCCCCCACTTTGTTTCAGTTTTGAACTCATATAACTTTTACCATTAAAAATTCCTCGTGGGGACGATCCCTACTTTCCACCACATTAATTTGTATTACAAGAAGTTGATTTCTTTTTAAATTTTGTTACAAGTGACAGTAGTTCCAAAATTTGGCGCCATTACAAGGGAATTTTTTAACGGTTTTTTTGTATGATGCTTTTGTTTTTTATTTTTGGTTTCATTGTTGTTGGTTACCTTGTCTCCTATTTGTTTTAGCTTCATAGCTTTTTCTAATTTTTCGATCTTTTATTGGCATGGCTAACTTTCAGTATGCTTTTGATTCTAATTTTTCATACTATCCTTATCATAATGATAAGTTTCCATTTGTTGCGACTTCTATATTTGACCATCAAGTGGCAAATTTAACACCTTTAGCTGCGCAAGTACCGAGGGATAATCAACAAGCTAAGGTATGTGCAGTTTGCTCATTTTTGGGATATTCTTTTTGTACGTGTCTTATTTTAAAGGATACACAATACATATTCACTTCTCCATCGAGCTATTATCAAGAGCAGTCCTACTTCCAGCTAGAGCCTCCACCTCCAGCATCGCCACAACAAGATGATAAGATGTCTTTGAAGGACACCGTTATCAGTTTAGCGACGAGAACTCTTCAATTCTAGCAGGAAATAAGTAGTAGCTTAAAGACATTGGAAGATCAATTGAGCCACTTAGTGGAGAGAACAAAAGCCCAAGTGTTTGCAAGACTTCTTAACCAATAGGAGAGTGATGCAGAAGAGTTTTGCATTCCTTCAGAGAGTGGAGATCATTTGGAGAACCCAAAAACAATAAAGGAAAAATAAGCAGAGTTAGAAGAGGGAGATGTTATAGTTTGAGAAAAGATAGAGGATGTGTAATCTCTTAAGGTAAGTGACGTAGTTCATGTTATCGCTAACCAAATTTCGTTTCCTTTTCCTAATTCTTTACAAGTAAAAGAAGAAGAAGAATAGGAAGAGCTGTAAGAAGTGCAGTTTGTAGGAGAGCTATGGGCGAGCGAGTTGTAGATCGAAGGTGGCAAGCAAGATGTCGAGTTTCCACACTCATTGAGGATACTCTTACAAAGAACATCCTAGTGTAAGAAGGGCAATGCCTGAAAAGATGAGTGGGTATTAGAGTATGATGGTGAAACGATGAAGTTCCACTCATCAAAAGTCATAGAGCATCGTGCTAAGAAGGAGCCAACTTCAAGAGAAGGTGCTCCGGGCTCCTCATAAAGTTTAAGCATGCTTCTTATTGGACTCAAGCATCCATTCAATAATGGATGATGTACATATGCCAAGGGTCAAGTTTACGACCTTAAATAAGCGCTTGATGGGAGACACCCCATCTGTTCCCTTTCTTTTATGTTTTTTTCTCTTTTATACATATCCTTTGGATGTTTGCTTTGAGCGTTTTACTTGTGTTCTTTGGTTTGTTTTGTTTGTATCCATTTGAAAAGGAAGTTGCAATCATTCATTTCAAAGCTGCACATGGTGTCTTCAACCTAGGGAGTACTTCTATTCCCATCCCTCTTTTGTGCTTTTATTGAATGAGGACAATTCCCATTCCAAGTGTGTGTGTGTGTGTGTGT
>JANSVA010085616.1:0-11229 GCA_025504915.1 Erythroxylum reticulatum
CTTCTAGATCTCTCGTTTTACTTTATATGGTGATTAACACACAAGATCTCATCTTGGTGTTAAGACTTGATGGGTAGTTAGTCCATCAAACTACTGACGTCATTTTAATTACCAAATCTCCTTAAAACATCTAGAAGTGATAATATCACTATAAACTCTTTATTTGAGTGAATGTTCTCTGATACATGTTTCAATTAATAATTCCAACATGCAGACATTGAATTAATACTCTGTAAAATTCCGTTCTGATCATATCAAGAATTATAATGAAACACATATGAGTTCACCACTCATCAAGATTGTAGTTCATAATAAGCGAATGCTTAAGTTGTAGTTTTTAAGATTAAAGTAACGTCCCACTTTATTCTTAAAAACATACTTGATTCTAGATTCATTTAATAGTTCCATTATCGATAGTTGACCACTATCATGATATGAAACTCATCATTCCCTTAAAGTAAACTCCTTTACTTACATAGAGATAAATTGCAACACTACAGTCTAAACCATAATCAAGCAACGAACTTGATTATTGAACTATGAATCCATTAATTTAGATTCTAATAATATACATGTTTCCCATACATCTCTATGTATATGTATATTACTTACAAAAGAATCTTGGTACCTTTTGACTGGATATGTCATCAATTTTCCAGCCCTCTTCCATAAGTCATTCCAAACTAAAATAGATCCTATTTCATATTGCTATATCACAAATCTTTCATCCGATTCATTCATCACTGAAACTACACTTCTCAAGCCACTTAGGAAAAAATTCATGTACAAAATCAACAACAGTAAAACATCATCAAAGTCACTTACTTGATTTAGCAAATAGTTCCAGCAATGAGGGTGGATCAAATGTACAAATTGCTGGATAAATAAGATTGCATTTTGGTGATGGTGTTTTCGGTGGAGAAACAAACAATAAAGGAATGAGAGAGCTGCAGAAATGGTCTTGCTTAACACTGAACTACATGGCTATTTTGAATGTATCACATCTATCACTTAAACACATCTGCCACTTATCACCATACATACAAGCCATTTTTCATATACATATGTTGCCACATGTCACACTATAATTGGCCCACAAATCAATATTTTCTAAAATTCACCAAAATTTTCAAAATACCTTAAACATACCAAAATTGCCAAATCACATTTTAATCACATTTAATAACTCAATTATACCCGAAAAATGTCAATGAATGCATGTATAATCATATCAATGTGCAAAAATGCGCATGTCATGCTTAGTTTATGTATGATGTGCATTTTCCTAATTTCTCAATACTTCTTTCATAATTCACAATTCTGGCCTTAACATAGGTAATGGGAAGTTACATCAAAGCTAGTGAAACAAAGCAATACTTATCAAAAATAGGGTACCTTTAGCTACGATGAATGTAACATTTATATTTCACAACCACATTCAGCTCTCATACACAAACCATATGAAGCATATATTGATCTGAAGGAATCACTCATACAATTTATGCCAACGATTTATTGAAATCACAAAAGTGAACCTTCTAAACCAACATCTACCATATATTCAACATACTCAAATAACACATTCATTATAACTCTAGGAAGATGCATAAACCATAAACAACTTTTTAACACATGCAATTCCTCTTTGTTACATTTATTTTAAACAATTTTTTTCATTTTTTCTTTTTCTTCTTTCTTTCTTTTTCATGTTCTTTTCTCTTTCTTTTTTTTTTTGCTTTACTCTTTTCTTTCTTTTTTTTTCTTATAAAAATTAAAATAAACTACATCAACATGGGAATTTAAATGATAAGACATAACAAAACATCCCCACATTAACTAATCCACACATATGTACACCCCCATACTTACACTTGTATACATCCACAAACTCACCAATCACAAATGTTCTACTTGCTTTATGAGATGGGTAGGACATTTGGTTAAGTATAAAGCATGTAATATGGCTGATACAAAAAGAAAGGCTAATGACCAAAGGAGTTTATCAAGGGAAAAATCATGTCAACAGGATAGGTTATTTGGCTAATGTAGTTTATGAAAAACAAAGAATGCCTAATCATGTCCATATTGATGCATATGATAAAAATATGATCTCGAATAGAAATTCAATACAAAATCGAGATGTGCATGTCATGAAGGTCACACATTATCAAAAGGCAATGAGACTGATATGGATGTGTCAGTCAAATAAGGCTTAAAATCTTGCCGGATTTGTCTATCATTAGTCACTGCTCTTCTAAAGATAATGCATATCGACCAATCACATGAGTAAAAGTACATGATAAAGTTGCTATGAAATTCTCTAGTCAATTCACACTCTAATCATGATTATATAATCCCAGAAGTAATAGAAAATAAGAAAATGTTTATTTCATTTGTTTTATTCTTTCTCTCATTTTGATTGAAAACTTAAAAACAAGTAAAATAAACAAATTCAAAAACACACATGCATATAAAAAGTAATGTAAAAATATAAAGGAAAAGAAATTCACTTCGCTTGGGTTGCCTCCTAGGAAGCGTCTTTGGTTAAGGTCATTGGCTTGACTACTTGTTTCCTACTCATGTAATAAAATTGTGATCTTCAGGTGCCACATGTAGCTCCTCCACTTGAGGTAATTCCGGATAGGGCCTTAGTTCATCATCATCCTCATTCAGCGTCTTCCCTTTCATCAGATTCTCAACCCTGACTGAATCCATACACTCTGGAAATATTTCAAATGACTCCTCACCTTTTTCTTCATGATTTAATTTCTCTAATCTATTATGTAAGGTAAGGAGTTAGTCTCAAAAATAATTATGGACTCAATACTTACCTCCAAGCTAAAAGATGTTTCCCTTTTAGCTTCAAGCTCCTTCTCAACTTCTTCGGCACAAGCAATTCATTAAAGGTTGACCTCAAAATTCTCAAGCTCCTTGTCACTTTATAAAGTTTCCATAAAAACATCTATTAGGTACAACTCGTGTTGATACGGTTGCTCCTCTTCACTTTGTAATTCTAGGAAATTGAGCCTTATTTCCATATGACCCGTTAGGTACTCCATGCTCTATTGGTTTGCTTTTGTCTTCTGTCAAAATTGTTGCAACTATTGCTGCATATCCTATTGAAATTCCAAATTGTTAGCAACAAGATTCTTAACAAGTTCTTCTAAAGATGCCTCTACAAAGTGTTGGCTTTCCGAATCTTGGGCATTAGACCGTGGTTTTTTTAGAAATTGCCTTCCATCCTTCTACAATTGTAGAGTATTATACTGCAATTGCAAAGTATTAGCTTTCACAATATTAATCAACTCTTCCAGAGATGGAACGAAGTCATGATAGGAAGCTTTTAATATGTATTAGAATTGATCCAGGAAACTATCATGGAAGTAATTATGATGATTTTCCCATCTATAACAAAAGTTGAGTTCATCAGTCTAAACATTGTTATAGGATTGAGAATATGAGTCATAATAGAAATTACCTCCATCCATATCAATTTTTTCAAACACGAAATAAAAAAATAAAAGAACACAAAATAACATAAAAGATATTAATTATGAACAAATATATACAAAACACCAATTAAATCACAAACAAAAACTCAAACACTGTACTCCCCGACAACAACGTCAAAATTGATCGTGCGTCATTATGTTAGTTAAAATAAAATAACTAGACCTACTACTATAGTAGTGATGAGTCTAGTTCGATCCCACAGAGTGTGTGTGTAAAGTTTATGAAATGAAATTAACTGGTGTTTAGGTTTATCAAGGGTTTTTGTTTTTGAAAGAAGAAAATAAAATGAAACTAACTAATAAAAACAAATTAAAGAAAACACGCAAAAAATGATAAAGTGGGGAATTAAGTAGGGACCCGATTCTTTAGTTCAATCTCGGCCTACAACCTAATTGAGCATATTTCATTAATTTGTTGCTCTTAAACCTCTCCTATAAACTATTAATCGTGAGTTAATAATTAACTTGAATTTTCCCTTACGTTTTGTTTAATCAACATACGATCGTTAATTAAACCTAACCACCGAATAACCTAGGATATGATCTCTAGATTTAATTAGGCAGTAGCATTATGAATTAGGAAAACCGATTAATCAAGGAAATAACCACATACGATGTGTCATTTAACCTAGGTCATGTTATCCCTAATGATTACGAATCATTAGTCACTACACATGAAAGAAGAAAATAAAATGAAACTAACTAAAAAACAAATTAAAGAAAACATGCAAAAAATGATAAAGTGGGGAATTCGGTAGGGACCTAATTCTTTAGTTCAATATCGACCTACAAGCTAATTAAGCATATTTAATTAATTTGTTATTCTCAAACCTCTCCTAGCAACTATTAATTGTTATTTAATAATTAACTCGAGTTTTCCCTTAGGTTTTTGTTTAATCAAGATACGTTTGATAATTAAACCTAACCACCGAATAAGCTAAGATACAATCTCTAGATTTAATTAGGCAGTAGCATTATGAATTAGGATAATCAATTAATTAAGGCAACAACCACATACGATGTTTCATTTAACCTAGGTCATTTTTTTCCTAATGATTACGAATCATTAGTCGCTACACATGAATTTCAACATAACAATTACAAATTATATTGCAATTCTAGCAATGGGTTTGCAATTAAATGATTCAATTACCACATTAAAATCATCTTTTCACAATACCTAATGGGTTCATACACAAATAACCAAGCAATAACAAAAATCCAGTTATCCATGCACAATACCCAAATCTATTAACATAGGATAACACAATCAGTTTCTAATGAGAGAAAGAAACAACAAAATATTAAAAAATACTTGACCCAAATCGTTAGTGTTAATATGGCCTATGAACCAATGTCGGGACATCTATCCCTTCATAGTCCTTTTCTGAAAAAAATGCTTCAGCCCCCACGTTGTAGCCCCACCGAAGACCTCTTCAATTCTGCTTCACGCAGCCCTCTTTACACTTTTCTATTCATGATAGGACAATTAAAGATGATGGTGCATTTAGCACTCTCTTCTGTTGCCCCTCTATATTCAACCTTGCAAGCTCCCCGTTTACATTTAGCAACCACTAAGCCGTAATAACCTAACCGCATCCCGCTCTCCACACTAGCTCTCTATGCACGCCTCTCTTCACACCTCCCACTGTTCACTTTGATGGGACAATTTAACTTTATGTTTTTAGTCCACCACTACAGTTTACTTCCTAAAACCATCTCATCCCGCAATCTAATCTATGCGTTTTAAGTACAATTCATTCGTTAAATGTAGACATTGTCTGCATTTAACGCAGAAGGTCTGCGTTAAATACAGATTGTGCTGCCATTTCTACCTTGTCCTCCTACACTGTGTTTTCTTCCTCTTGCACCGTCATTTTTGTCTCATTTTCTAGCTACTTGCTTTAAATTTTTTTCTTATTTATGTTCCATTTTTCTTGTCTTTTAATTTTCTTCTTCTTGCTCTATGAAGATAAGTAAAAGTTGATCTTCAGAAAATAGCCCAATTGCAGTACTTTCAACTCACTTTAATTTATTTGCATTCAAATTATACCTAAAATCAAATATTAATTAAAGTGAGTATCTTAAGCATTTTCATGTCAACAATTGCTAAGTATTATGGAATAATTTCTTAATCAGTTAAGCACTAATTAGATAATCTATACCTATCAGTTCTAGTCTCCAAGGAAGACATGTTTTACTTAAAATTTGGTAGTCCATCTCAAGCTAGGAAGATAATAAAGGCAAGCTCATAGAATGCTTACAATAAGCCTCTACTTATTCAAAGCTGGAAGCATAGACCACATTTAGAGGATATCAAATTATTTAGATGTTTTTATATGGAGTCTCCTTGGAATACTACAAAACTAAGCACTTAAGTTATCTTATAAGCTATGTGGGGAAGTTGCTCTACCTTGATAAAGACATAACTAACATTAAGAGAACTAAATTTGCTAGAGCTTGCATAATTATGGATACCTTGTGTGATTTACTAGAAGTGATCCATATTTTAAGATTTCCTAAAGTTTTCATATACTTATATTCCAAGTGTCTAAAGCTCAAAATAAAATGTCAAAACACACAAGTTGAAGGTCCAATAAAGGAAATTACTAGGAGCTTATGTAGGGTTAAACCAAACTAACAATATAGCGCATAAAATAGATCAAGTTCCTATAATCCTTTAGGATTAGATCCCACCATTCCATAGGATGTTCCTATTGTTACATAACAAGGCTCTAACATTGAGAACATAAGTGATTCTTCCTATAAACCTATTCCAAATCTAATTCCTAACTAACTTCTGAGGGAAGCTCAATGGGGTCCTATCCTAATGGAAACTAATGGAACTAAGCTAAAGAAATTGGGTACTTCTGATACTTGCACACTTCCCACATATCCAAAGGAATTCTTTAGACTCCTACTCAATTAGATTAAGATTATTGTAAGGAGGAGATTAAAAAGGAAGAAGAATAACTCTTCTTACCTCTTACCCTCAATTGATGACAACCATTACTTAGAATATAAGAGGGAATAATTCTCTTCAAATCTTTTGGCATTTAGGAATTTCACTTCAGATAATAAGCTTTATTTTGGTATTTTAGAATCTTGGTTGATGAAAGAAAAAATAAACATTTGAAATTTTTTAGTAACTTATGGAAGCTAATAACTTATGCTCATCACTATAATGGTATAATTATCTTGGTTTATGATGAGGAGAAAATAAAGGTTCTAAGCTCTTGTATAATGGTCAAATTATCCATTTATTTATTAGCTAAAGCATCAAATTTTGGCTATCAAAATCTCCTTCATTTATGCTTACAACTTAGTTTTTCAAAAGACTATTCTATAGTATAAACTAAAGGATATTGCCATCTCTATAAATTCCCATTAAATCATCCTTGGGGACTTTAATAATATACTATATCTATTTGAAGCTAAGAGGACAGTTATACCTTAGGAAATACTTAAAAGACTTAAGAGACTGTGATATTGAAATTTATGTAATGGATCTAAACATGTGTAGAAACTTTTTCACCTAATGTAGTAACAAAAGGGCATGTGGTTTTTGGAAAAAAAAGTTAAGAGAAATGGATAATATTGATTGGTTAAAACTTTTCTGAGTAGTAAAACCATTTTCCCAATTCTTTGATCTTTAATCACTCTCTAGTAATTGTCCATATCTTTGAATCTTCTCATAAAAATAGATACCCCTTATATCTAATAATTTCTTAGTGAATATGGAGGATTTTGAAGAATCCATTAAAAAAGGATTGAGGCTTAAGATATAGAGGTTCTAGCAATTTATCTATGCAATGAAACTTTCAAGCATTAAAAAGGAAATTAAGTCTCCAAATACGAAGAGAGTCGGGAATACTAAATTGCTTATTAAAAATGCCAAGGAGGAACTTGACAAAGTTTAAAGAATTCTTCATCAAAATCTTGGTTGCATAATGCTACAAGCTAAGGAAAAATTTATTTTATAGTCCTATCTTTAGGCTCTCTCTATAGATCACTCCCTTATAATACAAAGATATAAAATTCTATGACTTTAGGGAAGGGGACAAGAACTCCCCTTTCTTTTACAAATATATTCTTATAAAGAAAGACTCAAATATAATAAAGGTTTTAGAAAATGGCTTAGGTTTAATAACCTCTCAAGATGATATTGAGAATGAAGTTTTTAACTTCTTTCTAATTGTATAGGGGCTCCATCTTTGACAAGTTCCTCAGTTTCATTTTTTTTAAGGACATAATAAGTGATCATTTATTTTCTAAGGAAGTTGATCTACTTACTAAACCTTTTACTGAGACTGATATGGAAAAATTCACTCTCTTAATACTCATAAAGCTCCTAATCTAAATAGATCAAACGCTAATTTCTTTCATAAATCTTGGACTCATATAAAAAGCTTAGTAATAGATGTTGTTTTAGAATTTGTCAAAGAGAAGAGATTGTCAAAGGAGTTGAATAGAACTTACATCTATCTTACTTTTAAAGGTAAAGCTCCAAAGACCTTAAACATTTATAGACCTATTGTATATTATAACATAATTTATAAAGTTATCTTTAAGTTTATAGTTGATAGTTTGATCGTAAACATGTCGATGCTTTGCAAGGTGCATTCATAAATGGAAAGCAAATTAATGAATTAATTGCTCAAAATCTTTTCGAACATCACAACAAGAGGAATATAAGTAGAAATTGTGCCCTTAAAATATATTTTCATAAAGCTTTTAACTCATTAGACTAGAATTATATCCTCAACACTCTCAAGGCATATGGATTTCCATCTATTTTTATAGAATGGATTCATTAATGCTTATTTATGGTTTCTTATAATGCTCTAGTTAATGGGGTGCTTATAAATTAATTTCAATAAGCTAGGAATTAAGGCAAGGGGATCCAATTTCTCTATTTTTATTTATTTAGTAGGTTCAGACATGTTAAGAGGAGAAATCATGACACTCTATTAAGAAAATGCAAGAAGATTATACTTAGGGACTATAAGAGAAAAAAAGGAAGGCTTAAGAAAAATAGGGGGAAGGTGATCAAGAATGACATGGCTCTGCTAGAACTTACAAAGGATGTGACCCCTAATATAAAAATTTGGCATACCAGGATATGAGTGAAGGATGTCACATAGAAAGGTCGTTCTCTTTCTCATTAGTCTTTTAAACATTTTATTTCGAGTTTTATGTCTTGTATTTATCCTAAACATTTAATATTAGTACTTCCTCTTAGTTATTTAGCCTAAACATTACTTAACCTAAATATTTTCTTGTAATGGCTTGTTTGTTTTTATTTATTTACTTGTCTTCTTTATTGTTTCTTTATTTATTTACTTATTTTATCTTCTATTTTTATTCTTTACCTTTTCTATATTTATTGTATAATTTATTTTATTACTTATTTTTATAATTTTTATTTGAACGTATTTATTTATTTTTATTTTTATTATTATTATCTTTTATTACTATTTCTATTTTTATTTTTATTTTATTATTTTAAAATATATATTTTATAATGTTATTTTATTTTATTTTTATAAATTAGTTATTTATTTATATTTTTCTTTTTCATTTTCTTCTTCATGTGGGTCAATCAATAACAGCCCCTCTACTAGTTAGGGGTAAAGTTGCATACTTTTGGACCTACCTAGACCCTATCTATCAATGGGTCTTCTGCTGACATGTTGTTCGTGTTGTTGAGCATAGAAGTGCTAACTAGATATTTAAAGGGAATATTTCAATAAGATAGCTCCTTTAAGTATCATTCGAAGCGAAAGATTATTAGCTTAGCTATCATTCGAAGCGAAAGATTATTAGCTTAGCATTTACATATGATATATTCCTCTTTTTAAAAGTAGATGCAACTTACCTCTCCTCCTAAATGATAAACATGAACATCTATTTGGTTTGATCATTAATAAAAATAAAAGTGGTTTATATCTATTACCTAGTGCTAACTATAATATTT
This sequence comes from Erythroxylum reticulatum, assembly GCA_025504915.1. Lineage (NCBI taxonomy): Eukaryota > Viridiplantae > Streptophyta > Magnoliopsida > Malpighiales > Erythroxylaceae > Erythroxylum > Erythroxylum reticulatum. The sequence continues at coordinate 9,490 of JANSVA010085616.1, forward strand.
CTTAGTTCTCCTCCATCATTAGTTTGCACCCTTTTAAGCTACCTCTAACATATTTGTGAATTCCTATTTTTTTTAATAATTCATCCTATTCTAATTTTAAGCCTAAGAACTAAATTTTCAATTAGAGCAATAAGTGTCCATCACTAATCAATAGAGCTAAGATAATTTGTTTTGTGATGAATAGGTTATATATATATATCAGGCTTCCTACCTTGCATTCCCTTCTAGAATCACCAAAACCATTGATAGATTATTAAGAAGATTCCTATAGATTAAGAACTACATAAGGAATTTAGTGGTAAGATATGTGCCCCAGAAGCTAACAGATATCTAGGAATGCTACCAATAAAAATAACTAGTAAATTTCTAATGACTAAAAGGATATAAAGATAACTTAGGTTTTTGTTTAATCAAGATATGTTTGTTAATTAATCCTAAACACCGAATAAGCTAAGATACAATATCTATATTTAATTAGGCAATATCATTATGAATTAAGATGCAACCTCGGGTTATCTCACTTAATCGGAACTTAGTGTAAAAGGTCTATGCTAGCCTAATTGTCGAAAAATGCAACTAAGTTGATAAAAAAAAGAGGGGTTTGGATCATTGGTAAAAATTAAGAAAATTGAACTAAATTTAAGAAAAATGTATTAAAAGATATTTTTGGATTTTTGGAAATAGAAAATGGAAAGATAAAAAAAACGTTCAAATAGTGATAGGATCCTCTCGAAAATAAGCTTTGGCTATCATAGTTCAAAACAAATCTTGGGTGGAGTGAACATCACTAAGTTTTCGAATGATAAACCTTAAAGAACTCTTTAAGTCCAAGGTTTTAATCAATGAACTCCATTTCTTAAAACCTTGTTAAATGCATCTTAGTGTGTATTAATGGATGAGCTAATGCAATTTGTCAATGTAGATCAAGCTTAATCTCAATATCAAACACAACTAGGCAGATAAAAGGGAGTAACACAATCACCATAAAGACATATATGAAACTTCATATATTAAGCATCAAAGTTCTACGTAAACAAATCCATAACACAAGCATTGTTCAACACTTGATTAAACTCTAATCAAGCTAATCTAACTACACGGCTATAAACCCTAGCTCAGAAGTTTACAACTATACAGTTAAACTTGACAATGTAAAATAACTCCCCTTTGAAGCCCATCGAACTCAAGCCATCGCTACATCTTCAAGAGGAAATCGGTGTTCTAGCTAAGCATAACGTCGGAAATCCTCACAATCGCAAGAGCTCCGATGTCACCCATGGTAGTAGCAGCGACAGATGGTGAAGTTGACAGTGGAGGTAGTCGGAGTTGATGGATGAAAGTTGGGAGTGAGTGGAATGAAATTCTGTGGATGTCAACTTTCTCCCCATCTGTAGCTGTCTATCTTGCATGACCTAATTTGGTATGAATTTAAATGTTGGGTCGCGGGTCTGGTCGAAATAGTGAGAGAATTTTTCAATTTAGTTTGGGTTTCCGACAGTTCGCCGCGGTGACAGGAATGTTGCGTCGTGGCTTACTCTTGCTGGATCCTTCGCGGCGGCGAAATAACCAATTTACGTCGTGGCGTGCTTTCCCTCCGTGTTGTGCCGCAGCGAACATCCTGAAGCTCAAGTCCTCATGTTGACTCCATTTTAGCCCACTGACCCCTTTTCCTTTGAGGCTCCTACAATCAAAAATAGCAATTTGCAGTATCAATTGTCCTTAGAAAATTTATAATGCACT
>JANSVA010085626.1:0-11229 GCA_025504915.1 Erythroxylum reticulatum
TAATGATGAGGATAAATACTTCGAGTTTTAAAGAGAAGGATAGAGATATTGTCTTTAAGAAGGACTTGATTCACATACTATGCACTTATAGAGCTACTTTAAAGTAAGAAAAAGGGGTCTTATAGCTCTTCACCAAGAGAAGCTATCGAGCAATTGGACTAGTATTGAGTTTGACAATTTGTCCACATTTGACACTATAATGGATGATCTAGACATATTATTATTAAAGAAAGATTTATTAAAGAAAGATTTCTACAGAAGAGAAGGTAAGGTTTGAAAAAAGGGATATCTATTATATGGTCCTCTTAGAACTGAAATCAAGTTTAATCATAAGAAGCTAAGGCTAATTACTTGAAATATGATCTAACTTAACTTGGAAGTGTTAGGTTGATATAGGAAATAATTTTCTAATAGTTATTGAAGATATTAATTTCAATCAAGAAGTATGTAATCGAAACGAGGATAACGGTAATGATGAAAATGGGAAATATTAATTCAAAGGATGGGATATAAGTTTCAGGTTGAAATATGCCACCAAAAAGAAAACATGATATAATATGACCAAGGTTTATGCCATGATTTAGAGCCAATTACTATCCAGATGAAGCATCACATTCTGCAGCTGCAACTGAATCAAATGTTGTACCTCCAATACTACTACTACACTTGTAGATGAGGCATCATCTTTCATACCTACTACTACACCGTCCACCACCCTACCTCGATAGAGATATCAGGGGCAAATAATGTGGATGAAGGAGGTGACCTCCAGCCTAAAGCTGAGGGAGCTGATAGAAGAACTTACATCACAATTGTCAATAATCTGTAAGTGAAAATACATGAAATACCATATGTTTATAATTAAGTTATGTTTAAATTTAAAAATGGTATAAAATTAATTTTTTTAATATTAGGATGATTCCTTCTAGACCATGCTTAAGAAACATGACATCCAAATTCAAGGAGAAGATTGATGGTGAGGGTTATTTATGGAAGAATATCCTATCAGGAGTTTGAGGTACAAAAAATTATTTTTTATTTTTAATTATTTTTATACATTTATTAGATAAATATTATTATATTATAAATACTTATCGTATATTTTCCTTTTATTTCAAAAAGAATTTTTTGAGATTTTGAATTTGACACGGTCATTTATAAAGTATAGGAGAGATGAGTATGAACATATTATTGAGACTTTGTTGGTGTGATACATAAGACTGATATACGACTGCCTTATATTTTTAAATAAGTATGGAGTCATTGGCAGCAATATTAGACATCACTCGAGGCAATGTCCATTTTAGAGCACAATTCTACCAACAGACGTGGAGGACTGGGGGGGAGTCTTCCCGTACACACTGGAGGATCTATTACCCACCATGAGCATGTAGAGAGACTTGTAAGTATCTACAGTTTACATTTATATTATGATTTTTTACTTTGGTGTATTTCAATTTAATTTGATGTGTGAATTTTGGAGTGAAAATATGTATATTATGAATGATAATGTTATAAATGTTTGTTGCCATATATGATAGTGTTGTTGAGTTATTTTCTTTTTTTAACAGGAGGTAAATATCATAAAAATAGAGAAAATTCTGCCGAAATTTTTATAAAATGTAGTTCACTTATAGCATTTTATTCTGATGTAGAAAAAATCTATAGCCAAGAAGCCTACACCTCGTCAACTCTTTTTGCATACTTACTCTAAGAAGCATGATGGTATGACCATTGTTAACACCTGATGTAGAGAACTAAATATATGTGAAATTTATGCTTTAATATTAATGCTTAATAATTATCACTAACTAATATAAACATTGCCTTATGATAGGACTAAATACAAGAAAGCTTTCAACGACAGTCTTAATAGTTTGAAGATGTTGATGAGACTTAAACCTATCTTCATGCAGTGGGTGGTAAGGACCGTCATGGAAGGATATTCGACTTAGGTTTATTTTCGAACACATGTTATTCGCAATTCTCCACATCCATTATAGCAACATCTAGTAGATGGTTTGCACCCAATGAAGTCCATGAGCTTCAAAGCATAGTATAGACATTGGTAACTCAGTTGCAACAGTTGATAGAGTACATAGCTCAGCTTTGTAATAAGGTAGATGAGTTGAAAGGGAGACATAACACCTCATCGCAGCAATCAGAGCATTCGCAGTCACAAAATGAATAATGTACTTCTAGTCATTTTGTATGAATTACAAATAATTATTTTACAAAATATTTTTTTATTATCAATTAAGATAATTTTTACTTTATATCATCAATCAACTTTCTGTTTTAACAAATTAAATGTTGAAACAAATCAAAATATTATCAATACTCATAATTGTTTAAATTTTGCATCAACCATAACATCATCAAATAAGATTTAACGTAGGGAAATTTTGAAAAATAGTTCTTAGTAAAGTTACCGATGGAAAAACAAAGTTCATCGGTAAAATCTATTCGATTTACCGACGGATAACTAATAACAGTCGGTAATGACAAAATTAAATTACCAACGGAATAACTAATTTTGTTGGTAAGTTTGTCGACGAATATATCTTATCCATTAGTAACTTTATGGACTGAAGACAACACAAAATAATCGTCGGTATATTCACCGACAGTTACACAAAATTTTCGTTAGTAAATTTATGACGGACATTTTATGATTCATCGCAAGTTATTACCTATGGCCGTTTCCCTGACACCTTGGTTCGTCGTAAATTTTGTCACTAACTTAGCCTTCTGACGAATGTGTAGATGTTATATTGGCAATTTCCATCGCTAAGCTTCATTTTTCTTGTCGTGGCCCTTGACTATCTGTACGCCCTTTTGTTACATGTCATCATTGTGGACCAAGGCTTTGACACCAAATTGATGTAAGACATATAGAAGAAGTATTACGAGTAGCTAAAGCTCACAAAATTGGTAATAAGTTATTGGAATATCAAGCTTTAGGTTTAGATTTTGGGTAAGAATCTTGAAATTGATTGCTGGAAATTTAAAATTAAAATTTAAGGTTTAATACGATCGGAGTTTTGGTTTAAGACCATTGAAATTTAAGTAAGGTTTCTAGAATTTAGTAACAAAGTTAATAATACAAAAAATGGATGGTAGGAAACTAGGAATCACTCATAGGGTTTAATAATCACTCTTAGAAGAAAACATTACATCTTTTAGTTGAAAAGTCAAGTTTGTAGAAAAAATTCAAATTGATTGTCATTGAAGGGCTTAATATACACATAGTTGTAGAGAAGTTTTTTAGAACCCTTATTCTAGTAGGAAAGGGTTTCTAGCAAATTTAAATTCTATTCTAATAAAAATTTTATAATTCCTAAATAGTTAGGAAAACATATTTAAAATATAACAACATATTGAACATACTACTACTTTCTACTTAATAAGGAATTTTAACACAATATAAATTGCAATCCTTATCTTTTTTGTCAACTTAATTCCCAATTGTTATCCCACCATATTTAGGCTTGTGGTTGGTTAATTTTTCTCTTTTATTTCTTCTATAGATTTTAAGTTCTTTTGCATCACGTTGGCAATCATAGGTATTTAGCGTTTTCTTAACATAATTTTTCAATAATTTTGTTTTTTGGTTTATGTGATCAGTGTTTCAATTTTTTGGTGAGACATTATATGAAGTAATCTGAATACTATTTTCTCTTTTCCAAGTAGTTATACTTTCTCATATTCTTGTTTTGTAAGTCTTGTCTTATAATTTGTAGCTAGTCTTAAAGAGTGTCGAATTTTTCTGAGGGAAGGCAGAGAATTAACTTTGCTACTACATTATGCTAATATGACCATTGGGCAATTGTTAAGCCATTGACAACTACAATTTTAGGGTATTTTCCCTTATAAATTTTAACATTGGCAATAATGAACTTGCCTATTTAGTGTGAATTGGGGGTCAATTCACTTACTAGTAATGGTGACAGTGTGAAGTGGTAACTATGTGGCAGTAGTGATAATGTATTTGGGTAGAATTTGATCAAAGAGATTAATGATAGATGCCAGGCGATCAACAAACATGGTAATGCACCAATTCAATCATGGTGGACGATAGGAGAATGTAAGCCAGAGATCATTTGATTTCTTCTAAAAGGTTCTTTTTAGATAAGAATATGAAAGAATATGTGTACTTTGACTTTGGAACTATAAGCATCCAATTTTGTTAGCAGTTCTCTACGAATGTGAATGACAAAGAGGTTAAAATTTGATTCATCTAGTCTTTAAAGGATTGAAATGAAAGATTAGGTGTTAACTTTTGATTTGAGGTCAAAGTGTTTAAATTTTAATTTTTTTAACCCATATGAAAATGGAGGTGAGCTTTTAATTATATGTCTTGACATTTTTGTAGGATTTTTTGGTATCATCTGAGCTTATTCCTAGTAAATCACTTTACTTGGAGATAGGTAAGAGAATAATAATAAGAAATGTTATCCCTCGTTCTGATTTTTTCATTGGACTATTGTAGTCTGGTCCACAACAAACGACCTTGTTTTTGGCTATATTCAACTTGCTTGCTAAGTGCTTTATTCCTTTTCTTGTATAAATGTTGTTTGTTATTACCACTATGTAGATGACATGACCATGGAAAGCACTATGCATATAAATGATCCACTAAACTATGAAGTTATTCAGTACCATTTGTGTTCATTTATGTTAAAAATATAACATTTCCTTCAATCCCATTTAACCTGCTTTTTATCTTCTCTTCTTCATCCTTCATGTTTTAAGCTCCCTCTACTATTAGCTACTGAATGAGTTATGAATGTATCAAGTTGATTGAGCTACACTAGTTTGTTATTTTCTGTTATGCTCATTCCGTATATTTCTTTTGAACTACTAAAGATGGGGTTCTTTTCTTAAGTGGTGAATTTTATAGCATATATGATACTTGGATGTAGAGATTAAAATTTCAATAATGAGTACAGATGGTGATAAAGATGGGGACTCAGTCAATTATATGCAAAAAGGATTAAGTTTAGCTAATGGTACCAAATTTGTAGATGAAGTATTAAGTGGTCAAAGTGAATGCTTTGTGGAAAATTTCCATATAGATAAGCATGTTTTCTACAAGTTATATGATATTCTACAAGTTAGGGGCTTATTGCGCCACACCAATCAAATCAAGATTGAGGAGCAATTACCTATATTTTTGTTCATTATTGGCCATAATTTACACAATCGTCTAATGATCTAAATTTTTGTTAAATTATTCATAATGGACCAACAAAAATACATCAAATCGCTGGAAAAGAAAAAAATTGACGAAGTACCCTGTTACAAGAAATCTAAAAAATGGTTAAGGAGAGTCAGATCTTGCCAAGTGAATTAATACTATAATTATATTATGCACTCTTAACGCTTTTGTTTTATATGGGTCACGTGGTCTAAATGTAGTGGACTGTCATCCGAGAGCCACTTTAATTGAACTGTCATAATCTCACTATGATATGATTGTCATTTGAGAGCATCCTCAAACATATTGTCATAATCACGCCACCATATCATGTACCATATATTGGTTGGCATTCGAGAGCAACCTCAACCAAATTGCATTAACTATTAATGGATCAACTACTAACTCAAATTCATACCCAATTGCTTGACTCAATGTGTGCACAATCTGGTGACGCCTACCAGATAGCTTATATTATAGCTATCCTCCATATCATCACATATCAAGATAAACATAAAATTGCACAACAAAAACATATATACATGTGTCATTCTATATGTATGAGTATCATATGTGCATATGATAATGATGGTGATTTATATGATGAATATGAGAATGAATTCTAATGCACGCTCATAACTATAAATGTTAACTCACAGGTAGAATCGTCGAATCTGGTGACTCGAAGTTAGAAAATTATAAACCAATTTTAAATTGCCTCAAGAATAAGACTATGATTTAATTTGTTATTTATTACATGAAGCTATATTTTTATTTAAAAATGGCAACGTAATGTTTTATGAAGAACTTATTGAAAATTCAGTAGAGTTTTCCCTATAAAACGGACATCCACCTTCTTGAAAAAGGGTCATTCTTGTAATGAAAATGCACTTCTATATCCACTAGTAACTATAACTTAATTTGGCCTCCGAATTACATGTCTATGCCTAATTGAGTTCACATTTACATTGCAAAATTCATATTATATCCAATTTATAATTAAGGTATATCAAATTCTAACCCGAATACTCTCATTTGTACTTAATACATCCGGATAGTCTCAATTCTAATTGGCGACTAAAATTTAATTAGCTTCATGCATTTCCATATGAACATAACTCTTTATTTTTTCTCACAAACTATCAAGAATTTCAATACGTCACTTTTATGAAAATTGATCCACGTAATATTTGAAAATTTTCAAAATTATCTCCCGTCATTTCTAGAGTGGTAAGATAATGACCACCGTCACTGAAGCATTAGGGACACGTGCCATCACCGGAGCAGCGGTGAACTTTAGTATCCACCTATAAATGATGAGCGCACCTCCAAAAATTCAATAGTATTGATCTTGTGTTGAAATGATGCTTGATTTGTGAGAATCGAAGGTTTGAAGTTAAAAAATAACCCATTTCTGTTTGCCAGTAAAATGTCGATTGGTTTCGGGTTCTTCTCCTTTCCTACGTTTTTAGGGCTGTTAGATAAAATGATGGTGTTAATTTCACCCAAAATGACTAGAAATAGGAAATCGGTGACTTATTTAAATGAGTTAAAATTTTCAGTTATGATTTCTCCAAATCTGAGTCATTTTTTATGAAACAAGTTTAGGAGTTTGCTCTCGAGAGCTTTTCGTAAAGTCCTAGATTGCCAGAAATGGTTGTCAGAAAGTGAAGGTATAAATGTCAGAGGTTGGAAGTGAATAATAACATATAAGGAAAAGAGTTTAAGAAAGAAATTAACTTAAGCTTTCTTAAACTTAACATTTATTTTAATAGGGCTTTTATTCTTATTGGTCAATTGTGAGTAATTTAACAAAAATATAGATCATAATATTCTCCCCCTTTATAAAAAAATTTATCCTCAAATTTTAAATCTCACCTCATTGTTGAAGTAGATGCGAATGTTGACTTCACATATCCAGCTTCCGTCTCCCATGTACAGTCATCCATCGTATGATTACTCTATAACACTTTTACCATTGATCTCTCTTGATCAACTGACGAATATGATAATATACTATGTCAACAAGTTGTTCTTTATATATCAAATCCCCATCAATCTCCACATTACATGGTTGAATATGAGAAGGATCCGAAATATACTTTCTCAACTGATACATGAAATATGAGATGAACTCTAGACATGTTAGTCAGTAACACCAACCTATATGCCACTTCACCCACTGTAGATTTAATCTCAAATGAGCTGATATACCTTGGAGCTAATTGTCCTTTCTTACCAAACCTTATCCTTCCTTTCATTGGTGATATTTTCAAAAATATCATTTCACCCATTGAGAATCTCACATCTTTCTTTTTTGGATATGCATAACTCTTTTGTCTACTAAAAGTTGTTTTCAATCCTTGTTGAATAGTAGGGATCCTTTTAAAAGTGATTTGTACTAACTCAGGTCCTCTAAATTGGCTTTCACCAATTTCCTGTCATAGTGGTGATTTGCATTTTTTCCATACAAAGCTTCATAAATATACATTTCAATACTAGCATGGTAACTATTTTTATAAGCAAATTCAATCACTGGCAAATGAAAATATCAATGAACACCAAAATCAAGAATGCACATCCTAAACATATCATCTAAAGTATGAATAGTTCTCTTAAAGTTGCCATTTGTCTGAGGATGAAAAATAGTGCTGAAGTCTAATCTTGTACCTAAAGCTTTATGCAACTCTCACTAGAAAATTGATGTAAAGTTCGAATCTCTATTAGAAAAAGTAGATTATGGTACCCCATGCATACACAATTTTATTGAAAAAAACATAAATTCATTTCTTTATTAAACTCTTTTCTTATAGGTTATTATTTATTTCCAACTTTGGACAGTCATACCTTCACCATATGACCACCATTTTTAACAATCTAGGACTCTACAGAAAGCTCTCGAGATGCCTACCAAGCTCCTAAACTTGGTTCATAACAAGCGACCAAATTTTAAAGAAATTATGACTGGAAATTTTAGTCCATTTAGGTAAGTCATTGATCTCTTATTTTTAGTCATTTTGGGCAAAACTAACACCACCATCATGTCTAACGACCCTAAAAACATAGGAAAGAAGGGAGCCCTACATCAATTGACCCATTTTATTGATGAACGAAAATGAGTTACTTTTAAACTTCAAATCTTTGATCCTCATAAACTAGGAGGAGTTTCGATGCAAGATCAGTGCCATTGGATTTCTAGAGGTGATCTTGTCATTTCTAGGTGGGTGGTGAAGATCATCGCCGTTGCAGTGACGGTGTGTGTCCTCCATGTTTCACTGACAATGGTGATTTTTTAAACAGTAAAAAAATGACTGAAAATAATTTTAAATTTTTTTAAATATTATACGGATCAATTTTCATTCAAGTGATATATTGAAATTCTTGATAGTTTGTGAGAGAATTTTTTTTGGGAAAGAGTTATTTTATATGGAAATGCATGAAACTTATTAAATTTGTGTTGTCATTGATTACAATTGAGATTATCTAGATGTATGAAGGATAATTTTATAGTTAGAATTTGGTATACCTGAATTATGAATTGGATTTATTATGAATTTTGTGAGTTAAATGTGGACTCAATTAGGCATAGACATGTATTCTAGAGACCCAAATTGAGTTGTGGTTATTGGTGAATATAAAAGTGCATTTTTATTGCAGGAATGACCCTTCTTTCTAAAGGGTGGTTGTCTATTTTATAAGGAAAATTTGCAGAATTTTCAGCATATTCCTCGTAAAATATGATACCGTCATTTTTAAATAGAAAATAGACCTCCTTAGATTAAATAATAAGTTGATTTATGGTCTTATTCTTGAGCTAATATAAAATTGGATTAAGTTTTACATCTCAATGATCCTCTCTATTTTTCTTTCCATAAATCAATCAGGAGCATAATTCTCTACCTCAAGACACCAAATTCGATGTAAAGGAGTGCATTTTATCTTTGAGTTGATATTCATCGTTATGAGCATGCATTAGAATTATTCTCATATTCATCATGAAAATTACCATCATTATCATATGCACACATGATACTCGTACATATGGATTGAAACATGTGCGCATGTTTTTGGTGTATGATGTTATGCTTATCTTCAATATGTGATGATGTAGAGGATCATTGTGGTATGAACTACCTGTTAGGTATCACTAGGCTGTGCACACAATTAGTAAATTCATCGGGTATGCATTTAAGTTAGTAGTTGATTTATTAATGGATCCATTAATTGAGATACGACACCGTTAGGGCAGTTTGGTCTAAGTTGCTCTTGGACACTAACCGATATATGGTATATGATATGGTGACATGAATGTGGCACTACCACCATATGGTGCCAGAACTATTTTTATCAGGGTTGCAAATCTTGTATGTTTCCTATTTCTTTAGCCCTACCACTGTTCTTGTCCGTTTCTCATAATTAAAACTACTAATCATACTATGGAGATGATTTACAGATGTAGCAACCAGCACCCCACCTTGAGTTTATGTGAAAAAAATCGCCACCACCGTCACTAAAGTATTTATCCTGCCTTCTTAAGGCTTTTAATAGTATGACATTCGGAGGGTAATGGCAATTTGCATGATTGTAGTAGTTGGTGGTTTTCCTTTTTTCGAGCCTGATTGTTAAAATAACTCGATAGCTATTTGTTTGGAGAATGCACAATTGAAAATTGAAATTTCAATCGCAGTTACACTTAAAATGGTGTCAAATATCAATAGTAATAAATGTGATAAAACTTTTGCTAATTGAATAAAGATCACGTGAAACTAGAAAATAGAAATTATTAAATTTGCCATCACATTCTTAGTTCTGAATTTCGTGTTAAACTGTTATAAAACTGATATATATAATAAATAAAAATAACGATTATAAGAGTAAGTAAAAAATGAAATATTTTATTTTAAATTTTTATCAATAAATACTAATATTCTTAATATTATAAAAATAAAATTTATATGTTCTTATGTTATTTTAGAATTTTACTATTTATTTTAATTATAATCTCTATTAATTTTTTCGGTGAGAATACTAAAATTCTAAAGCTTATTTTGTCTTCTCTAATCTCAGTTCTCTACTTCTCTTAGACTTTATACTCTTAAGAGTGAAAAAGTAGGACAATTGTTAATGTTGTTTGAAAATTTAACCACAGTTACACTTGTACTGCAACAATAACAACAACTAAAAAAAATAATTCAGTAAAAAATTTGCTGATATACAGAATTTGAAGAGGTCCAGTAGTACATACCTTTACCCTTAACTAGTAGAGAGATTGTTTCTAAACTACTCACTTGAGAAACATAAATAAACAAATAAATATTTATTAAATAAAATATGAAATAAGTAATAAACTAAATTACTAATAATAATAAATCAAGAAAAAAACTAATGAATGCTTAAATACATTCTCCCTCATTTCAAAATATTTTAGTGTTTAGGAGTAACTAAGCTCCCTTGTTTTTGCATTCAAATAGTTGCGAAGTTTGCAAAGACCTTATAAGCTATGCTTTCAGAGTAGCACTAGTTAATTCCCCCCAATTGTGGAAAGTTAGTCTAAACTCAACAATACGAATGCATATAACTGTAGATTTTACATTATTCAGAGAAGTTGCAGCTAATTGTTGATTCATATAAAGAATTATTACATTGAGGATATTCACTGGGAATTAGATGCACGCTAGGTATGCTTTATTTATAATTTAAATCCATAACTAATTAAAAGAACCCTACCTATTCGTATTTGGATTTTCAAGAATTAACCACGTCCCTAGACAACAAGAGGAAAAATCAAGTATTCAATACATAGTATGTAATGGAGTCGATTTGATTTGACCAGCAGATTACATTAGCTATTTGTCATTTGATGTTTGGTAAAATTAGCTATTTGACATTAGTTGTTTATGTGTAAAATGACTTACAAAAACATGACTTAAAAATATAAAAGTATGAATATTATATATCTTTGTATTTCATTGAATATTCTTATAGGAATTTAGATTTTAGATATTAAAAAATTAAGTTTATTACTTTAA